>JAPDSC010115382.1:128990-155851 GCA_026290005.1 Latrodectus geometricus
CTAATTATTATAACTTCTTGTATTTTTCCTAACTTCAAAGACAGTACTGATAAGCTTACATTAAATTCTCATGCACCCTGTTTCACTTTTAGTCTCTATTTCAAAAATACATTCCTTTTTTTGTAATAAATTTTTTTATGCAATAATAATTACCAAATAATAAGATACTCTGTTCATCTAGTTTAATCGTGTAATTTTAAACAAATCAAAAGCTGTTTATAAGTGCATTTTATATTAATATTTGTACATGTCTTACATAAATATTTATTTCATAACATTTCAATATTGAAACCTTAAAGATAAAACATTAGTCAACATTGAAATAAGATGTAAGCTATTTATTATATTTAAATTTTACTGAAAAATAATGCAGTATTTTTAACCTTTATTAAGTTTATTTTATAAATATTGAGCTAAAATCAATAACTAATATAATTTGAAGATTTTTGTATTATATTCAATGTGTATCCCGCTTGTTATTCAAAATTATTGTGTCTATCCAGTTAAAACTAAATTTAAAAAAATTATACATTTTTAATAGAAATACAAAATTTTGTTTCACATAAATACAATAGTTACTATACAATAGATTTTTAATTCTACAAAATACTGATTAGATACTGTAAAAAAATGCTGCAATCCTCTCCATTTGTAGCATTCTAATTATCCTAAGAAAAAAATGAATATTTTAGGATAAGTCAATATATAAATTATAAGTATATATATTTTATAGCCTAAATTTAAATGATAAACACAAAATACTTAAAATTAATAGCATACATAAATTGCATATATCATTAATTTTATTAATGATAGGGAAATGTAATAAAACAAATTTTATAATCGTATTATTAATTGGTACTATTTCATTTTTTGCTGGTGCACATCTTGCAGAAACTAACATTTTTGGGGACAATACATCAAAGACATAAAAAATGCATTTGTTAATTGGAAGAAACTTATTGATGGAGTTGATATAGCAAAATGTAAAATTGAATGTTCAGCCAGATTCTCATATCAATTTATTACATAAATTTGTTTACATATTAAAAAAATATTTTTCAGTTTTAAAATAAAATTTACATTGTTTTGAATTATTTCATAAAATAAAATATTTCTCAATAATGAAAATTATTTTTATGATGTGTTTCTATACAATAGATATATAAACTTAATTATGAATAAATGATGTCCATTGTTTAAAATGTGTGATAATTTTCTATAGCTTATTTTCCAAGATTTACTTATAATTTAATGTATTTTGTCTTAAATATATAGTATGTTTTAGTAAAAATTTTGAAATTGCAGTTCAGCTTAATTCATTTATATTTTTCTCCATCTAAAATGCTCATTTTTAGTGTTTAATTTTTTAATGTAATTTCACTCTAGTATTCAAATAAGGATGATTAGTAAGATAACGTTTTGATAAATTAAATTTCATTTCAATTTGTATCATCCAAAGTGCTTCCCTCAAATGGCAAAACATTTAGGTGGACAATAATAAGCATGCATATGAAAAAAATGCCCACAGAAGATGGTATTGTAAGCAACATTACAAAAATGATATTCTAAAGATTTATTATATCTCCAAAAGAGTGAACATAAAAAAATAAGCTTTGGAGCATTAAGATAAAATAGGTTTGGGCCCTACACCTTTGATGTTATGTAATTTTTACAAAAACTTCCCTACAAAATAATAAATGGTAGGTATATAACGATAAACAAAATAGTCTTTCAAAAATCTTTAATACAATTTCCATTATTAGTATGCTTATACATTAAATTATGCATCAGTATTATAGAATAGAATTAGAATTTTTTGTTTCTATGTCATGAATAAAGAAATGAAATTTATTTTTTTGATTCCTTTGACTACATTTACTCCAATAAAACCAACTAGAAGTACATATTTTTTATTGTTAATAGTTATTTAATTTATAAAAAATATACACATTCTTAAGTACATTAAAATGTTATTGCTTGTGAATATGATACACTAGCACTACTTAACATCAAATTTAATGACTGTGAAGCACAAGGAACATAAAAGGCCGTGTTTTACAATGTGGTTTTGGAACCAGCTATATTTTCCAGATTTGCTGAGTTGTAGCTTGATCTTCCACAGTAACAAATATCAAGACATAATATTTCAAAGTTCTTTAAACTTCATTTTTTTAATAATTCTCCTAAATGCAAATAAATTGATAGAAATCCCAAAAATTCTTTATGGAGATTCCATCTTCTGATACAATATAAAAGTTAACTGGTTTATGTGTGTAATATCAATAGTAGTCAATTATAATTGAAGAATATTTGGTAGCTTTAATTCTGATACAAATGTTTCAAACAGTTTTCATTCAATAAATTTATCAAAATAACTGACAAACAAATAAACATTGTTTTTCAGATGAATCAAATTTTTCAGTAACAAAAATAATTTTGTATAAAAATATTTATACAATTTAATACTTAAAATAACTACTTCCAAAAGTTTATTATATTTAGAGACAAAAATCGTATGTCTTCTATTTCTCTGTTAACATTTTTACAAGACTTCTTCACTTCAAGCAATATCAAATGTCACACCCCATGTACAGATCAAGTTTTCAGCACAATATTATGTGCAATGGATCATTATATCGATACATCTTAACAGAGGAAAATTGTAGAATTAAATTTAAGTTGAGTATATGTATAAACTTTTAATCATTTTGTGAAATTTTATTTTACATTTTTTTACAGAAGATTGTTTGACTAGAGGTCCAAAAAAACAAACTTAAGACATTTGTCCTTGGACCACATGTTGCATCATAACCAGTACATTATGCAATACTTTAGGGAAGATGCATAGAAGAAAAAGAAAGTATATACAGATGCAAAAATATATATAATAAAACTCTTAATCGTTATGTGTGTTTGCCAAATTTTTGTCTGAAATGAAAACAGCTACAATAAAATGGAACTTATATTAGGATAGTTAGCTCAAAGCATAGGTGTTGTTTCATTTTGAAAATGTTTATAGTTTAAATAATAATTAATGTGGATTTGAACTCACTGTAAAATTGCTTATGCTGCAATGTATGTAAAAATGTTTGGGAACTACACTCACTTCAAGGATCTTCATCGTTTTTGACCAGAAAGCCTTTTTTTTTAAGTTTTAAAAGTCAAGTAAAACTTGACTTTTTAAAATTGTCATTTATGAGTAACTCCTGGGAGCAGAAAAAATTAGGTTTGGCATCAAATGCTTCTTTCTATATTCTCATAGTATATCATATATTCTTTTTATGTTTGATACAGTCCCAAGTTTTGAAAATGCAGTTTTAGCCTTTCATAATACATTGCTGATTGGAAATGCATCAGAATGTGTATGAAAGTTATATTGATTGAAATTTTTAAGTGCTCTACCAGTCATTCGATTTGTTCTTAACTGTTTCACCACTAAGTGATGTTAACGTAACATCACTTAGTGGTGAAAACATCATTTTGAATAACACTAAGCAAATGGCAATTATTGTTATTCAAACTTATTTAGGGAAACTTTAACATTACTTTATTATTCTGTTACCCAAGTAAATAATTAGGTACAGTTGTTGCATTAATTTTAAGTAAAAATAAGTAATGTAAATAGAAAACTTTGATAGGTGTAAACTTTCAAGTATTAAATTATTTAATACTTCTAATTTACATTTCAAATGTTTTTTCTTTAGTGAAAAATTAAAAAAATAATTTTTGAAATATTTATTAAAGTAAAATTTAATTAAATGAATAAAAATCAAATAATTTATAGTATTGGAATTAATTTATTTGACATTTTTAAATGCATTATGCTTTGAAGAGTAGCTTTCAGGAGATTCATTTATAAAATAACAAATAAATTATACTGAAAAAGTTCACGAATTTTAATATTTAATCTCTTTATCTGATCACAGGTTTACTAACAAAATAAATAAACAAATGTATTAATACTGCATAAAATAATGTGTCATAAGATTTCAGATTTTAAAAACTGCTGGGAATGAAAATCTCTAAAAAGAAAGCTGAAGCCCATTCTTGGAACTAAATTTAAGTACTGAGCTCCGTTAAGTATTAAGAACTAATAAAAAAAGAATCAAGAAGAGTAGAATACAGATGTACAATCTGTATATAAGATGTGTCATTTATAAAAATGGCTGGAATGTTAAAGGGCATATAAATTAAGCCAAAAAACATTTGCATTGCTACTATGCAATGATATTTTTTAGAGTATAGAATGTATTGCAATAAAAATTCTGTGGAATGTTTTGCAGTAACAAAATAATACACTGCTACGAATGAATAAATTTTTTAAATTGTGTCAATAGGGAAGAGTTGTAACATGAATTTGAATTGTTTTTAAGCCATTGTTATGAAAATATTGATCCTTTAAGTTATCTTGAAGTAAAATGGCAGAAGGTAATTGATAAACATTTTTAGAAAATGAAAGCATGGGCAAAATAAAATAGTTCAGCTGTTCCTGATAAATAATGCAACTAAATTCTATTCTTTTTATTTTTCAGTTTAAAGTTTTGCAAATGCCAAGTATTTTGTGTTACAGTGATCTTAAATAATATTCGTTGCTAACACTATTTGTGAAATTACATGATAAAAATGTATTTTTCAGTTTAAGCTTCCGAAAATTACTATTATCATATACCTAATAAAATAACACAATTTTCTCTATAATAAACATAAATTTAATTTATTTGATTATCTAATATTATGTAAAAAATGCTATTAAAAATTATTGTGAAAAAATGTTGAAATTACTATGAAATAACACGAAGATTCAAAGTGGAAAATTAAAGTAGATAATACATATTTACAAATAAATTATAATAATGCAAATATGAATAAAATGTGATAAAAAATATTGTCGAATATTTTGTACACAGAAAAATTTTCTTTATTTAATTTCATATGTAAACTATATTTTACCTTTTAAATATTTAGTATCAACTACAATCTTGCCATTTTTGTCTTTAATTTTAATTCTCCCATTAGAATATCTGGTTTCCTTTCTTCCACTCTCATATAAAATTCTGACAGACCCATCAAGAAATTCTCTTCTCTGAAAATTATAAAAAAGTATACTATAATGTGAAATAGTTAAAATAAAAGAAAATTCCATACATTTTTGCATGCAATATAAGAAACTTATTTAGATATAATACAATATATAGCTTGACAATATAACTTCAAAATTTTTTTCTTGCAAAACAAATTCTTCAATTTATTCAGGATCAATGTCAATAAAGGAAATATGTAGCTTAAATTTATTCTCAAGCAATAAGAAACTTTCTTTGACATAATTTGTAACATACATTTATTTTTTAATGTGTTTAAAACATTAAAAGATACAAACAATGACAGCAAAATTTATTGCTGCTTGTTTTGGTTTGTCACTCAACGATCATATTTTATTGATTAATAGTTTTGTATATAAGATTTAATTTCCCCAGGACCTACAGTTTAAAAAGGATTTTGAACTGCTGCAAACATGCAAGCACAAGGTTGGATTTCAACCCACAAGCTGTTGAACCAAAGGCAAGAGTGTTAACCATATGGCTAATAGCTTAGCAAATTAACTGTTGCATGGTATAGTAGATCCATTTCAATTGAAAAATATAATACACATAACTCAGACTTTGGAACTAACTCTTCACATAATTAAATTAGTAACAATAAATTTAACTTTCAATTTATATATAATTGGTTAAGAAAACATAGTGGAAAGGTTGATGGACATTTAATTTATTTAGAACTTTATTGAATTTAACTCTTTAATCGGCTATCCTGAGCCCCTTGGACGGGGCAACTAGCTTCACTGCAATGCTTTAAGTTGAACTCCCATATTTTGATAGATTGGTATGAAATCGTGGCTTGGGAACTCAATGGCTGAATGTCATGATTCATTTAACTAATGTAAGCTTTTACTTTAGCCGAAAATAGAGTGAGAAGGTCCCTGCTTCAAAGTAAGTTGCAGTTATAAATAGCTTAACTGTGCAATATTTTATTATTTTTATGTACATTTTAGTTTTAAAAGTTAAAAACATTCAAATTATTGCAGTTAAGAGGTGAGGTTATTTCACTTTTTTTTGATAAAATTAAATTCTTAAGTATATTTTAGTTTATTTAAGTATATGTAGAAATATTTTTGTGCGGATAAAACTTTTACTAATACAACGTTATTAGCATATTTTTGTATGTAAATTATTGAATTCTATTTATTAGTATTAAATAACTGAAAGATAAATTTAAGTTCAAACATGCAACTGATTGGAAAAAGTGATAGAGAAAGAGGTTCAATTCATACTTTTTAAGAATCATTTAGTTAATTATTGTTCGAATTCAGTTAGTTTTCTAAGTAATTCTAGAGTAAACAATAAATTTGAGGCATAAATTGTTAAGTTGAAATAACAAGCATTGTAACAAATGTTTGCAAAAGGATGAATTAATCTTACTAATTACATCCAGTTAACAAAAGATTAGATTTATTACAAATTCAGAACTAATGAACTTTATGCATCAGTACAAGTTTTCTTAGAAGCTTATATCACATACTTAAGCTTCTTGGGAATGTTGAATGGATTGTGTATATAACAGTAATACAACAAATACAATTCCATTTGAATCAAATGCTTGCCAATGAAATATTCTAAATGTTCAATTCATAAAAAAAGACAAAAGTGAATTTCAATAAATCTCATTCAGGCAATAATACACAAGTATTCAAAAGTTGAATTTTCACTTTGCTATTTTTGTTTATGAAATGAATAAAAGTGTTATTTTATTAATTCTCATTCTCAGAAATTTATTTCTGCTTATAGTCTTGATAAAGTAAATATTGCCTGTTTTTGAGAATCATATCTGATTAAATTAAATAATAGCTAAAAAGCTTATTATTTAATTTAAATGATGAAAACAGAATTTTTAAACGGAAGATTTCCTAATTTGCTACTAATAATTTATAAATGCAGGCAAACATTTAAAATGATTACTCTATTATCATGTTTCTAAATTTTGTTATGAAATATTAATAATTTATCTAATTAATTTAAATTTGAAAGATTAAATGGATTAATTATTGTTCTAATAAAATAAATGATCTACTATTAGTAATTCCTTAATGTAATAAAATGAGAAAAATTACAAAAAAGATTCACTGGAAAATTGAGAATGAATAAGATATCATTACATTGAATTTATTTAACTGCTGAAACAATCTTAGTCAATTTAAAACTTATTTTACCTATTTAATTTTAAAGAAAAATTTAACCTTTTTAAAATGAAATATTTTGACTATTTTAAATTTTACATATACCTTAATCTTAAATTTGCCACGAAGTCACATATTTCCATTCTAACAAGTTTACAATTAAGGAATAAATACAAATTACTTTCATTTGCAAATAAGTAGAAAAAAAGTATAATATAACAGTCAGGTATAATTCAAATGAATTTTTCAAATATTATCAGAGTCAGAATAAATTAGAGTGACTTTCAATAATAATTACTGTCATACATTTTTTCTATTTTTAGACATTTAAGTATGAAAATTATATTAAATTTTAAGGCCAAAATGCTAAAAGCAATTTTATATATTGAGTGTGGTAAAAATTGCAACAAAGACAAGCAAAATTTTCTGAGCAATATGTTCACAAAGTTAACATGTGCTGGTTTCTTCAGGTGACATAGGCTGTTGGACATCCCCTCTAAAAATCAATCATCATGATGTTACTACACTGTGGTGGTTAGAGAAAAATTGAATGTACGTCCCATCATGAATTAGTAGCTTTTTTACTCTTGACAAATGCGATGGGGGGGGGGGACGAACTAGCTCTGCAGTGAAGCATTAACTATGTTGCCACTCAAGCAAATTTTAAACAAGATTTTTCACAGTACCTCAGATGGTTAAGTGGTTAAGAATTAGTGATTTCGAGAAACTATTTATCATTACATTATTTAACTGTATTAATTAAGATTTTATTTTTAAAGCTGATAAAATAAGCAATTCTATTAATTCAATGGTCCATATAACAAATGAATTAACAAAATAAATTATTTTAAATAAGGCAATTTTTTAAACATGTTGATTTTTCTTTATGGCTAATGTTTAACAAATTCTCAAAACTGACAATAAAAACAGAATTAATATAGTAATGTTTCTAATTACATAAAAACGTATAGTATTCCAAAGTATTTAATTGATATATATTTAAAAAAATAAAATATCTTTAAAACAATACTTTAAATGTCTTTGTTCTGATTTCTTTTTCACCATTTTTACATTCAATAATTTCTGTTCCATCAATTCCAATGGTCACTTTTGTTCCATCTTTAGCAATTATTTCTTCAGAACCATCACTGTGAATGTATTGAATAGATCCATCAGGAAATTTTACTTCTCGTAAGCCATCAGAAAATTGACGCAATACTTGTCCACTGTAAAAATATGATTGAAATTTATTTATAAATAGTAACACTGTTATTTAAAAGCAGCTTTAAAAGTGATTCTTGAAAATTGGTATTAAGTTACTTAAATTATATCATTACATTAAGAGGCATAGACAAATAGTAATGAGCAATAAAACAAACGGAATGAACAAAGTATAGATATTTTCAATTACCTTTGTTCAATTATTAGTGACTGAAACTTTATTAAAGATATCAAAATTATTATTTATAAAACAATTATAAAGCCTGTAGTAAAATATAATAAAAAACTTGGATTAATAATCTTTAAGAAAACAAATTATTAATCTGAGAAAAAATTTAATGATTTTGGAATTTATAAAAATTAATTTGATGTGAAGAATCAGAAATAGTAAAGAGCTTGATTGTCTAATTAAGTGGGTTAACATCATTTGTTTAGTTCTTAATATTTAACATAGAAAAAATCACAATGACGAAATAGATGAAAATAAGGTTGAGAAAAATTAAACTAAAAGCTTTTGCTATAGTCTATAATTTTCCTCTTTCAACTTTATCAATTTTATCTTTTAAATGTAAGAAGAAAAACCTGAAAAATGATGTTAGACAATAGGACAAGATCTAACAGTTATATAAGAAAAAAAATGAAAAACTATACCAAGAACAGAAAGATTAGGAATTACATTATTCATTAAGTTAAAAGGCCATTTGGACTAAGCGCTTTGAAAGGATAATAAATAAAGGATTTGCAAGACCCAAAATTTTAATTAAACTGATGTTTCTTATGTGATATTGTAAAATTGGAAACGAGGTAGTAACTCTCTGATTTTATTTCAGACAAATGGGGGGGGGGAACCAGAAATGAAAAATATTCCAATATAGTAATAACTATTTAAATAAAAATTAGACCAATAATGCAGTAATTTGATAAAATCTCATACTTAGATAATTTCAGAAAAATATTTGTTATTTCTCAAATTTTCTTAGGGAAAGCAAACTACTCACTGCAAAATAGAACAAAATTGTTATATTATGAATCAAAACGATTATCATTATACTGGAATAATATATGATCATGAATTCAACTTTTCCCTGCTTGTATTTGTTTTTATAGAGTAGTTGTTATAATAAATGAACAAATAAACCATTAAAATCAATACTACAACGGCAGACAAAATCTGAAATACAAATGAAATTGAACAGCAAAATCATTTAGAAGTATCTTAAATACAAAAGGACTAGGATGTTTTCTCTATACAAATATATAAATGAAAGATATTATGATATACTGTTAAAATTTTTTTAAATAACATTCATTAGGAAAAATCAATGAAATAAACTGCCTATTATTAACACATGACTAAGCTTTCATTTATACAACATATTTAATTAAAAATAATAATACATAAAATAAATGATTTTTTTAAAATTTAATGATTATTTGAAAATTTTCTTGAGCGCTAAATTAAAAAAATTTCATCTTGGTCATAAATTTTAAAGAGACCACACATTACATTACAGGGTTACATTATATATTCACACTGCATAATGGAGTAAATTTTTCAATTTGAAACACATATTAAAAATACATTTGAAATGTTCTATCTTTTCTTTTAAAAACTTTGATCAACATATTCTACAACTATAATAGCTCAGTCATTAATAAACAAATCTCTCGTAATAACTACTGATCATAAATTTATACATTAAAGCAATTTTAGAGAAATTATAGATTTACACACATGACAAAATATTAGTAGTTTTATAAGCTTTAAAAATAATAAGTCTATTCATGATGTCATATAAAATTCTGACAACTAAATTGCAGTACAAAATTATTCAGTTACTTTTTACTCACTTAGGGAACTCAGTAATTTGGAGACCACATGGATGTCGTGTTTCAATCTCACCACTATTATATTTATAAACCTAGAATAAAAGAATAATGAAATATTGCAAAATTCAAATGAAAAACATGTTACATAATTATAATAAATATTTTCATAAAAATATTTCAGCAGAGATTACAAGACTAATATATTTTGTTCTAGAGCTTTCTATGAACAATTATGTGTACAAAGCATACGATAACAATGAGGCAAATAGAGCTACTGTAAAGCAGTAAATATGTATTCAATTTTCACACTGAACAAAAGGATTGATGGAAATGACTGTTAAATCACACTAACACAAATAAACAAACAGGTATATTGCTTCAATGTAAAGAAAAAAAAGTCAGACAATTTAAAGTTTGGTTTGATACTGGTGAGAAAAGTTTGAATACTGGACAGATAAGACAGGAGTGTCATGTATAAGAAAGTTTGATTTGCTTTGTTATTTATTGTTCATTTTTAGGACAATAGCAAAATGACCTGGCATCACAGTTTAAAATGGATTCTGCATGCACAAAAGGAGATAGTCGCTAAAGAACATTACTGATATGAAAGATAAAAAGTTTACAAATAAAATACTTCCCTGAGGAACATCCTCAATTAGAAAAAAAGTAATATCTATGAATTGCAAAAACCCTAGGTAGAAAAGAGAGAGTACTGTAAAATATTGGAAAATCATCCTGATAACCAAAATCATCCTTTGCAGAGAATCCTTTATAACCAAATACAATCATATGCTTTCTCAATGTTTAAGAAATGGAAACCAAATAAATTCCATAAACAAAAGCACTGCAGCTTTGGGTTTTTGACAAAGAGATGTTATCAAGAGTATATATATATTTAGACAAGACAACTTTTCAGACCTGTAAATGTTATTTTCCATGATAAACATGAAATGGTATTGATGATATGCTTATGAGTCTCACATAAGCAGGAAGACAATATAGAAAGTTCTTTAATAGAGCTAAGAAGAATGGTGAGTGGCACTGACCACTTATAAAACAAGTATTAGGGATTCTAAAAAGAATTCGGATCAAATTTTCTGCACTGACATTAAGAATGTGTTTGCTATTACAAGACTTGTTAAAATAATATCTAAAGACAGGAACTGCTGTTTAAGCAACCTAAAAATGTTGAAAGGTAAGTTTTCAAAAATTGGGAGAGACCCTGGCTGAATTGTTCAGAGTTCACTTTCTAGGCTCCAATGAAATAAATAGAACATATTAGTTCCAATTTTGTTTTACATTCTATGCATCAAATAGTGGTAAAAGTAAATAAGGAAAAAAAAAAAAAAAAAAAAAAAAAAAAAAAAAAAAAAAAAAAAAAAACTTATGATAGAACAAAATGGGCTATAATGTTCTTTGAAACTTATAATTCACCAGGAATGAATGGCAATTTATTCCTGATGATTTGTAAGTTTCTGTCCATTTTGGAGAAAAGAACTTTAAGACTAAGGAACTTGCTTTAGCTGTTTTCTTAGATATTGAAAGTGTTTTCGATAAGGTATCTATTGAAACCATTCAACAATCGCTGGTTAAAAAGGGAATTAATGACAAACCTTTCTGGATAAAAAACTTCCTCAATAATAGATTTATCAGTGCCTCGTTTTTAGGAGAAAACATGATAATCCAAGCCAAAGCTTGTTGTCTGAAGACAGAGGGTCTTTCACTTATCTTGTGGTGCTGTGTTGTAGATTCCCTTCTAGTAAAACATTTAAACAAACCTGGCATAACCAACTTTGGGTGTATAGATTATTTAGTTACCATTGTTAGAAGTAAACTTCCAAAACAATCTCTAGCATCATGTCCAATGCCCTTAAAAGAATTGAGACTCGATGTAATAATGAAGGCCTTTCTGTGAATCCTCAAAAACTTACTATGATTGCCTTCACAAAGAAAACAAATCTTAATCTGAAAAGATAATTTTTGGTCAAGAATTAATTTGCTCCAAAGAAGTGAAATTTGTAGGAATATTTTTTGACAAGAACTGAAATTGAAAGAAGCAGTTCAACTTTTGTATTGAAAGAACATAAAATGCTTTTTGGTCATGTAGAAATGCATTTGGAAAAATTAGGGCTTAAATCCCAAAGTTATTCATTGATTTACACAATAAACATTTGTACCATCATTACATATAGCTTAGTGGCCTGAATCAGAAATGAAACTGTTAAGATTAAAAACAAAACTTTGGTCCTGAACAATACTAGAAATTTTAAAAAATAGATCAGAAGCATTGCTTCTGATCTCTCCAGGAAACAACAATTATTGAACTAGTATAATGCTAGTGGCAAAGCTATTAAATGGTACATGTCCTAGTAAAAGGCAAAATGAGTTATTAAAGCTCAGTAGAAGCTGTTTAAGGAGAACAGCGGGACTTCTTACAGGACTCTGCCACCTTAAGAGACATCGCACAATAATGGTAGTATTATATATATATATAATGATTCTACTTACAGGGGTTATCAATATATGGAAAAAATATCATTACATATTTCATGTGAATGGGAAACTTTTTTCACACATAAATTTGAATACTAGGCTAAGAATTTAACTGAACCTTGAGTGCTACAGAATAACCCTGTTAAATGTCTGCTAAATTTTGCTTCAGCCACTGGTCTCTTCAAATAAGGACTTTAATTTTTGAGATATAGTACTATAGACCTATGATTGCAATACTAGGTTCTTTTAGAACCACCCAACTTTAAACCTAACCTAACTCCTTAGAGCTATAAATTAATAATTCTGAAAATTTGAAGAATCTTCACCAAATTTAGAACTGAATAGATTTCAAAGAATGGGAAATTCAATTTTAAGCTAAATCCTATTCAAAAAGCAAAGTAACTTTAAGAGGAAATCTAGATTTAAACATCAAAGTATTTCATAGCTTGGTATTTGATACATCTGGCCAGAAATAGGTTTTATTGGTCTGCTATAACGTTTCCTTTAATACCAACATCAAATAGACACTGTTGCAATGCAAATTTTGCCAATTGTGAAAAAGAATGAGTAATTACTTGAGATGACTTTTTAAAATAAAGACTATAAGAATCATGGCTTGAAACATAAATAAACATTTTATTAAGGAATAAAAGATGGCAACAAGAAGTGCAAGTCTTTATAACAGGAAATGAAAACTTGTGATGTTGGTTGTTTTTATTTTTTACTACATCTGCTTACAGAATGTTGATGATATACTTGAAGATAAACAGCGGAATTAAATTCATTCCTGACTTTGGTAATGAGCTCTTTACATCAATTTTGGTTTTCTCTAAAGTTATGACATTCACTTATATAGATATCATCTAAACAACTCTGATAACCTTCTTAGTTTCATGTAGTTAGCATTTGATATTTCAACAAAGTTTGCAATGTGTCTATATGTAGAACATTTTGGAATTTCAGTATCAGCTGCATTTTTGATTATTTAATTGTTGCAATGCAATGGTTTTATGAAGGGTTTAACAGATATTTTCTATTATATCCATTTTGTTTATAATAAAGCAGGTTGCATAAATAGCATCCAAAATTAGGACTACTTTTGTATACAAAAGTTGATAAACTGTTTCATACAAACTACTTCCAGTATGAGAAGTAATCAGAAGAAAATGATTGCTATAATAGTTTGGTTTAATTTGTTTGTCATTGATTGGTAGCTCAAGGGTTAATTGTCAGGGGACTATATTTTAAAGCAGAATCCAAACCACTACAAACATACATGCTCTAAGTAGGAATCGAATCTACAAACTTAAGAAGAGCAGAGTGCTAACCATTCAATTTTCAACTCTATGTACTCTATCAGACTTTTCCTTTTAATAAATTTTATTGTGGCAGAAGTTCATTTAAAGGGTTTTGCTCTCCAAAATTAGTATTAAGCAGATAGACAGTTATCCAAAAGAAATTATTATATAATGATGACTGAAATTTTATTAGTATCATTTAAGTCATGAATTGGTAATCATAACTTCTACAAAAAGAACTGTTTTCACTAAGGTCAACAAATAAAAATTAAACAGGCATCTTATTAAGTAATGCATTGAATTCCTTTTGTTTGATATAAACTATACAAAGTAAACAAATACAAATTATAAACTAATTAAACAAATTTTATCAACTTGTACACCTACTGTCAGTAAAATAGTATTAAGAGGTTGGCCTGTTTTGACATAAACTTGATTTAAACATGAAAACATCATATGATACTGCTCCATTACAAAAGTCTTTCCTAAAGGACTAAACCCATGCATTGCAATGTAAAAAGTAGGCCTCAACTTATAATCTTCTATTGATGGCAATTCAACTCTATTGATGGCAATTGATGCTGAAGAACCATCAAGAATGGTTATAAGCTGAAATTATAGATTTGATTTTATCAAAACAAGAATGAAAACTATGACAATTTAAAAAAACAAAGGATGTTATTACTTAAATAGAAACTTCTTGTCTGGATGGCAAAAGATACCTAATAAATTCTTTAATGATATATAATCCTCCGGAGGGTTTAAGAGTATTATATCTGCTAATGCAAAAAATTAAGCTTTATGTAAGGAGAAGAAGAATTTGTAAGAGCATTCCCTTGAACTTTAACTTAAATTCAAAAGAAACCCAAAACTTTGAATTCAAAAGAAGATAGTTTTCAAATATTGGAGAAAATGGTTTTGGATTTCTACACAATGAAAGGCATTCCTTTCATAAAGGAAATGAAAGATATGTTAAATAATCTAGTGACATTTTTTGGTAGCAGTCGCATACGTGACTCCAATATGAGAGGTGTCAGAGGAAATTTGTAGCATGCTTTAGAAAATAAATACAAATTGTGTTTGTTAATTGCTAGGACTGGGGACCATCTTTCATGGGACAGGAATCTTCATACACAGCAAATATGTAAGTGATTTAGTACCCAACAATAAAAGCAACTTTAAAAGAAGAACAATAAGTAATAATGGGAAGGCCTCAACCTCTGTAGAAGTAACCATAATGAAAAAGACAAGAAAAAAAGAGCAGAAAATAAGATGAGAGGAAACAAAAGGTGAAAGCAGGGCAGTGGCACCTAGGGATTGTAACAATCCTTTTAACGTTAAGAAAGAAAATTATTAAGGGGTTGACAGTTAACATAGCTTATCTTTAATACCATTATGCATAATATACATCCATATAGCAACTCAGCAATTTCAAAAGCGCAGGGACACACACGCACACATTAATTAAAAGGTTTTTAATTATTACTGAAATATTATCTTTCTATTAAATTTCCCTTTAGTAATAATAACACTTTTTTTCTCAATAATTTTTTTTATTCTATTAAGTATGTATATGCATGTATCATTTTCTTGTACTGAAGTGAGGAATAAATTATTGAAAACTTACCACTCGCTTATCGGCATAAATCTCCTTAACATCACCATTGTAAAATAATATTTTTACGGTTTTTTCATCAATGTTGATCATTTTCCTGGTACCATTAGGAAATATTATTTCCCTATTGCCAGAAGGATAAATCTTTTCAATCTGTCACAAGAATTATTGAAAAAAATGTAAACATTTTTAAATGAACAATATTTTTGATCAATGCACAAAAATTTTTTTTAACAATTATAAATATTAAATTTTTTTTTACTCAAATAAGACACAATATTTTTTAAGGGTAATTAAGAATATTAAATTCACAGAATGAATTCATTTGAAGATGAAAACTCAAAGATATTATATAGAGATTACGCTCAAATTATTTAGTAAAATCTGATGAGTGTCAACTAGAGTGTAATTCAAAAACATGTTTATAAAGAATATTTTATCAACAACAAAAAAGACTATAAACAAGATAAATATTACACAGCCCATGGTGTGAAAATGAGAAAGCAAAATACTAACAGGCTTCTAATAAATTATAAGCTCAAATCACATACAGAAAACAATTAATTAAACAATGGTAAAAGTAAATGTGAATATTATTTATAAAAAGATAAAACCTTTCATATGAGTTATATTGCATAAATTTATTTTAATACTTAAAAATATTTTTGCATATGAAGCATTAATATTTTTGAATATAAAAGAATTAATAATTGTAAAGATCCTATTGATATACAAGTACCATATTTTTCTTTATATAATCTGCTGATTATGTGTTTAAAAAGTTCTGAATTTCGTTGTGTGGATTATCTAATAAAAAACATTCTCCATCAGAAAAGCTCACAAAAAAGTTTTGAAAGAAATACTGTTTATGCTTCATAAAATAAATAACAGGTGGTACGAAGTGTTGAGTTATTTAAGCTATTATCAGCTTTGTCCAATTACATTCAAAAACGAATTCGGTTCCTCATAAAGATATTACAGTTGTATTTCGCTAACATCATTTTACAATTTGTCTTGACATGAGCTGTTTCGATTTGAAAATATTCATATTCGTATATAGTCATATGGAAGTGAAAACTTTTAAGTTACATGACAAATTTTAAATTAAAACTATAGTGATAGCAAATAAAAAAAATGGCGAGAAACGTGTTAATGTGAAGTGTAAAACAAGACGGGCAGTATAAAAGAAAAGTATATAAATATGCAAAATATGCAATTTGTAAATAAACCATTTCTTTCATTTAAATATTAACGAAGCACCTAAATATCTAACTTCGTTATAAAAGTTATTAGAAGCTAAATATCAATAAGTTTTACAAGAATTTTCTTGAAATTATTGCTCTTGGGCTTTCATTTCAAATTTATCATACTTTGCGATGAGGTGTATCCAACAGATCTTTTTCATAATAAATGCATTTTCTCCTGTAGAATTTACTATATTTTTAATCATACTGTGCATTTTTTTTTTATTTTATGTGACACCCATATTATCAGCAGTACATATTTTAAACTATTCGCCGAAAAAATTGCCACGGATTATATGAAGCTGTAGATTATGTGACGGTTTTATTCCTTTTACTAAAAAAAATGTCATGCGGATTATATACAGTAAAATACGGTAATACAAAGGTAAATACTTATGGAAGCACATAATTTATATTATATTTTTAAATTCATTGCTTTCTGTATAAATATATACTGGTTAGTTATGAATTAAATTTAATTCTAATTCATTTATTAAAAAAAAATGAGAAGCAGACACTAAACTGAATTAAAAAGTATCAGCTCAAAACCAATTTTTGTTTATGTATTATAATAACAAACAAGTTTGACACAAACTTTAAAGCTCAAGTGTTTCAATAGGAAAAATATGATAATATTGTTGCACAGAATAATGGGAAACTCATAATGCGAAGCTTTTTGTTTAACTCCCAGTATTCTTCACTAAGATGAGAACTGAACTAGTACTTTCTGACTACTTGCTTTTTTATATAGTAACAGAAAGTTTAGAAGCATATTTCCAGTAAATAAAAAAATTTTCTAGAACATAAATACATACGAAATTAAACCAAAAAATTTCCACACGCTTGTACAGGATTCGAAGCCCGGCTTACTCGATGAAAGTCTGCTCCCATGACCACTAAGCCACAGCGACCTCGGCAAGAAATAGTTTTAAGCGGCAATATTTTAACTATTCTTATTAATAAAATAGATATGCAATGGAAAAATATTCTTTTCAAAAGAATGCATCAGCAAATATAAAACAAGACAATTATTTCATACAAACAAGTACTATTATTGTAGTGCCATCTTGTATAAAAGAAATATAAAATTGTTGTAAGTGCTTTTGGACACAGATATGAAAATGAAAAGTGGATATTTGCATAAATAAAAAGATAGAATATTCTAATAGTTTACAGAATTATTTTGTTAATGAGTTGCTCAATATTTACACTTGGTGCATTCAGTTTATAAAATAAATATACATTGTTAAAAATTAACTAATTTTTTATTCAATGAATAATTATATAATGGTTAACTGCATAAATAGTTCAGATTTGAAAAGAAATAAAGCTTATTTTATAGTTAATGGTATAAGTGATACATTAACTAATACTATTATATAAGGAGTAATACTATTATATTGTCAAAATTAAAAATTTACAATTAAAATATTTATTTATCGTTTTATATATATTTAAAATGTATAAATATATACTGGTAATTGCATCATAACTTAATGTTTATTTAAAAAAGTACTTTAAATTTTGCTGTTACAGATTAGCTTTCTTTGAGCAACTATATTTTTTCCCATTAGACTCCAAATTTGATGATTTTCCCCTTATATATTTAAGTCAAATGAAGCTTGATACTTTTTAAATTAACAATGATGATTACACTTTTCAAGTTGATGGCACAAATAATGCTGGACTATGGTCTAACATAATATTCCATAATTTTTTATATTTAACAATGTTCTTTCATTGGTAACAACAAAATCTATATATAATATTGAACAAAGGAACTTTCAATCTACGGTCTTGAATAAGTAATCATAACAGTTTTCAATAAGAATTAAAACTTTACATTTTATAATGGCATTTTAAATTAATTTTGCCTGTTTTATTTTCATTGCATTATTTAATATTATCTATTTCATGTACTGCTTAGGCCCTGATTCTTCAAATAGTTTGATTATTCTTTAAGAATTCTGGAAGGTAAGATTTGAGTTAAATTCATAAAAGTTGATAAACTTGTATATTTTTTTCTGCATTTTGAACTTACTGCAAAAAATAAATTAAAGGCTTACTATCCTGAAATAAGTTTGTCACCAAATTTACATTTTCTTCTTGATAAGCTGTTCATAGTGTACAGTAATTTTACCTATAAATATTATTTTTTTCAGTAATCTATAGCTTTTGAAAAATAGGTATAATAACATGCATAAATCTACCGACATAGCTTTAAAGAATCCTTAAAAGAGGCATTCATTAAATCAAATAAGCAAAATAAAGGTAGCAAAAATTCATGTACTGCTTTGATTTTCTTTAAAAAATCTTAATAAACTCTTATAATAATTGAGCATGCCTGACTGAAAAATAGGATTTTTACTCTGAGGAAATTCTATTAATTTATTAAAATATAGAGTAGTACTTATATTTAGTATAAGTACTACCCTGTGTAGTGATTAAAATTAGTGTAAACAAACTTTTAAAAAATTATTTTTTTCTTTACCAAATAATATTAAAAGATCATTTTTTTAGACTGATGAGACTCTTAAGCAATATGTGAAAGAAAGTTTTCCCACTAAAACTTTCTTTCACATATTGCTTAAAAGCATCTTTCAAAATTCGCTTTTAATATAGGAAAAAAAAATCATGTAGTGAAATATCAATACATCATTCCATTTAAGACATCTTTTGCATACAGAGCATATTTAAAAAACTTATTTTCAGTAATTCCAATAAATAAAGTTTGCTTGAGAGCTGAAAAATTGCTTGAATGAAATACAATTGACACATGCACAGTTCAGCAAATACTATCTCAAAAAACCGAAAAGCAAAACTTAAAAAAAACTATATTCCCAATCTATTTCAAAACCCTTATCTATTAACAAAAGATATACCCTTCACAGAAAAGCTTTTCTACACTATTTTCTAACGCATATGTGATTGGGTAAATATTGATTAAGCATATTACTTTACAAATATTGTGCAATTTTCATTTATTTTATTTATACATATGTTTTTGCAGTTGATTTTTCTCTTTTAGAACCTAAATGCAGAATAATAAATTTATTCTCAACAGAATTTCTTACAATAGTTATTATATTGTCCATTTTATATGTAATTTCATTAATATTTAATGAAAAACTATTATTCAACTTGCTCATTAAGGACTTCTTATTGTTTTCAGCCATATTATGAGTCACTAAACACATTGCATAAATTTTTCCCCTCTCAAGTCTAGACAAAGCTAATTTATTATTATAGAATTTTCCTATATATCACCTACAGATTATGTGTAAAAATGGTTTTGAATTTTGCTGTGCCTATTATATGACGCCATGGGTAATCTAATAAAAACATTTTTCCATCAGAAAAGCTTACAATAAAGTTTTGAAAGAAATGCTTTTATGTTTTATAAAACATATACCCACAACTCAGCTGACTTATTTCAACTATAATCAATTTTATTCAATTATGTCCCTTGAGATAATACAGAAGAACGAATTTGGTCACTTGAGATATTACAGTTACTATTGGCTATTGCCATTTTGAATTTTGTCTTAACTTGAGCTGTTTGTTCTGAAAATATTAAATTTTGTATATCGTCATGTGAACGCGAAAGCATAAGAGCTATGCAGAAGATTTTAAAATAAAAGCAAAATATAAGGCAAGTAAAACATGGTGACAAATATATTAATATGAGGTGAAAGACATAACATGAACAGTACAAAAGAAAAAGTGTATTGCAATGTACAGTTTGAAGAATAATTCATTTCTTCACTTAATTATTAACGAGACAAATATATTTTATTTTTAAAATAAGTCTAACTTAGTTTTTAAAAGTTATTAAAAACCAAAAATATGAAAATATTACTAGAATTTTCTTGGAATTATTGCTCTTGATGATCGATATTAAGTTTTTATTTCATTTTGTAATGAAGTGGATCCAATTAGAATCCAATAAATTGTTTTTAATAAAAAATGTTTTTAATATTTATGATATTTTAATTATACGGCATATTTTTTATTTTATCTAACACCAAATTATCAGCAACATATATTTTTGATTATACGCTAGAAAAATTCCAGCAGATTATGTAAAATTTTTTTCTTGTACTTAAAAAAAGGTTTTATGGATAATATGCTGCTGCAGATTATATGCAGAAAAATACAGTTTTATATAATAGAAAATGTAGCTAATATTTGTGTAAGTTATATTTTTAAAAATTAATAAAATTAAGTGTGTTTTCACTCAATGTAGTGATAATTGTCTTGTGTTTAGTAACTAAATTGAAAACAAGAAGTTTTTAGTTTTCTATGCATGACATTACAACAAGCCTCATCACAGCAGTAGTCAGATTGTATGATGAGTATAAATTTTACTCTTAAATTCAAACAAAAATCTTAAATGTTTTTATTAACTGAATTTATACAAACTGATTGAAAAAAAAATTGCAAAAACAATTCATTGTAATTTTTTCTTAAAACATAATTTTTTTAGTTCAAAATTTCTCATAAAATGGAAATTCATGCACAGGATGGGAAAAAAGGCACCTATATATGCAAAACAACTGAATTCCTCATTCAAACTACAAAAACTCTAGATTTGGGGGACATTTAAAAATAAATTGGATTCCCCCCCCAAGCTTCTGATTATATGCCATCAAATGTGTTTACTTTTAATGAACCTGAATTAATATACATTAAATTAAGAGATGATTAGAAATTATATTGCATATATTTTTATTGAGTGTTCAATTTTTATCTACAGGTTGACTTTTCTTATAGATAATAATTTGATTCTAAAATTATTCACTTTTCAAATAGCTAGTGAAAGATCATTCAATGCTGTTGAATGGTCATTTTTTGTACATGAAGGCTAATTAGAGTTGAAAACAGTTATGGGTAGGAACAGAACTGCACTTTACTTAAAAAATAAGGTGCTACCTCAGTTATTAAAAGATGAATGTGAAAAATATCCAAATAAGCATTATAAATTTTAAAGAGGAAGTTATATGATGATATAGTAAATCTTCCAGTCAAATATAAAATGTTTCAAACAAAACTAATATATGTTATGAAGGCAGAGGAATGCTGTCAAACAAGTGGTATAGTAATTAACCTGGTTTGTTTTATTTTCACAAGGAGGCTGCCCAAGCAAGATCTCCAGTTTTTTTTACTATTTTGCAGTTTTCTGACTATCCAACTATTTTTTGAGCCACAACAAACGTCCATGTTACACATGGATTACGGTATTCTCTGGTCAAGAATATGCAAGATTTTTCAAAATTTTAGTTACAAGATATTTATAATGCAACATTGTGATACAAAACAAGTTAAGATTTATCTTAAATTTCCAGTGAGGACATTTACAGATTTCCTATTTTGTGATGTAAAAATATTTTATCATTATCTATGAAGAGTTTCCTAAAGGTCAAAAGTGCAGAGGATGTTCAAATGTCTTACCAACTTTGTTATGAAAGAATACATGAAAAAAATATTTCTTACTTTATCACTGTGCTTGATTTCTTTCGGTGCTCGTTCATTAAATTCAAATACATTAAGACTCTCTACACCAGAATCATCATTTTCATCCTTAGTAGATGCATTAAGTAAATTAATTTTAAGTCCTTTGGAAGACAAGTTTTCAAAAGTTTGTTGAATCTCTTCCTTTTCATATTGTGGAACTAAATTAAAACGTACTCTAGGCTTTAAAGAAGAATTTAGTTTATCACATTCATTATCAGCAGGACTATTTGGAACAACAGAATTCCTTTAAAAAAAAAAAAAAAAAAAAAAAAAAAAAAAAAAAAAAAAAGATATCAATACCTATATATGTATTATATGATTCAGAATCTAAATGAACTTAAGTAATAAATTATTTTAAATACATATAAAAGATCTCATTGAGATGCTTTTTAAATTTAGTTAAAAAAATTTTTATTTTTAAAATATTTTATTAAAAACTATTCAGTCAGATTATTTGCAAAATATCTTTCAATATTAAATATTTAATGAAAGTATAAAGAGATAAAATATTTATCATATATCTATATGCAATACAGATTTCATATGTTCATTCATATTTTTATAATTCATAATCATTAATACAATCAATAACATCAAGTGCATTTACTTGATGATTTGAGTGAATATATGTTATACATCTACAAATTTTGACACTACTAGTATCCACAATTACATTTCAGGACTTTTTGTATAAGGTCACATTTGTAATTTTTATGTAAAAATTATTGGATGATCAAATTATTGAGATCATTAATGAACGAGAATGAAATAGAACTTTGAGACACCAAACAGGAAAATGACACAGTACTGTGACTGTTAACAAGACAAAGATGAATGGCTAACAGGGTTGAGGTATTTTTTTGAGAAAAACAACAGTAAAATGCTTTGCAATGTGAATGAAAAAAAAAAATATATATTTTTTTTAAAAAAGGAGTTTTGAAAAATAAAAAGTAAGATTATAATTTCTTATTTTACATTAATAAAAAGAAAGTAGAAAATGTTTTTAAGTAACTTTCATTTTGCATGTGTTTCTTATATAGTACAAACTAAATAATTTTTTTCTAATAAAAGTTTTTATAAAGAGCGAGCAATTTGGTAAAATAATTAGTTTTAAGATTTCAAAATTAGTTCTTCTATTTTATGAACTATTTGTTCAGTTTCTAGGTTTCCAAAAACAAGAACATATTTTTTAAAATAATAAGATGCTTTTATTAATTAACTAATTATTAATTTAACTCAAAATTAGGAAAAGATCATATTAGTGTTTTCAATTGAAAAGAATTTTCTGAATTGAAAATAACAATGATGAAAAAAGTTATAAGTTAATTCTAAAAATATCAAGAAAATAAATTTTTATGAAGCTTATAATAAAAACACCAATATGGAATATCACACCCATTATGATGAATTTGACAAGTAAATTACACAATAAAAGGAGTTCTAGTGACTGAACAAAGAAGATTTTGTTAACAATGGAACTTCAAAATGCAACAAATTTTCTTTAAAAAAACTAACGGTTGAATATGTTTGTTCAACTTATTTTCAGAAGATTAAAACAAATTAATATATATTATTTATAATGCAGCAGTAGTTGATGTTCATAGAGATATGCAGTATAACATGCCTCTGCTACAAAAGAACCTCCAAGTGGCAATTCATTAGAATCACTTACTTTTTTGAAATTTCATCAGAGTTATTTTGGATAGTAGTAGTCATATTTGTAAAGGTATTCGCTACAGAGTTTTCATTTTCAATAACCTCTGATTTTTTCTTTAAAACAAGCAAATCTTTCTTGATTTTCACATTTCTAGCCTAAAATGAAATTTATATTATGAGAAAAATAAATTAATAAATGTCAAAATTTAAAAGAAAGAGAAAATATATTAATAGAAGCCACAAGTTTCTATATTTAAACAAAAATTCGAAAGCAAGTGGAGGAAAAAAAAAAAAAAAAAAAAAAACCTTTCTTTTAAAAAAAGCACATTATACAATTAAGTTAACAATATATGGAATAATCTTATAAAAAAATTTAATTAAACATTTTAAATTTATCTTAGTCATAGATTTCATCTTTCCTCTTTCATTATATTTTTATTAAAATTTTAATTATTTTTCATAATTTTTTATTATAAAGTTTAAGCGTTCATAGAAAATTTATAGATGAAATAATGCACTTTATCATTTATAAAATACTGCAAAAGGTACCATTAACAAGTATCATAATATTTTGTTTAATACAAAATAAAAAATATTAAATAAATAGACTAAAAATGGATGTTTCTTTTTCATTTAATCAAACAAATAGTGAAATTGATATTTAAAAAAATTTAGCAAACGAAATCTCATTTTCATTATTAATTTGCAAACAATTTTTTATTAAAATTAAAAATTTAAATATAACTAAATAAAGCATATCCAAAACAAACTAGATTTTTTTAAAAGCTGTATTTTTGAAACCTGGAGAACATAATTACTTTTATTTGTTAAAATAAATTGTAATCATAATCATAAACTGTTTATAATTAAAATTTATGGAAAACATACCCTTATAAAAATTTTATATTAAAAACTAAAGAAAATTATGCGGCATCATTATATTTATCAACTTTTCTTTTTCTTAGAATACTTATTTGAGAAATTTTATGCGCATGAAATTATTCATAAATAAAGTACTTCTATTAAGAATGAAAACTTACTGACTTAAATATAATTTGAGTGCACTGATCTAACAACCAAGCAATAAATAACTTTTACAACCAACAATTATAATAACTTTTGAACAACCAAGCAATTACATTCAAGTTTAGGGTTGGTATAATGAATTAGATATATCTGAGTTTTTGTCCTTGTGATATGTAGAAATGTTTTGTAAGATCAAAAACTTTCCCAAAAGATATAAGGTGGCCATTTTTTAAAAAAAGTTTGAAATAGTAATAAAATATGGATAAAAATTACAGAAAAAAGACACAAGTTTATCTAACATACGTTTAAAAATTTGAATAAACTAAGTTATAATGATCTGACACAGCATAGCCAATATCCTAACTGCTGAAACTTGCCAAAAAGCCTTTTCTAATTTCTATATTTTATTTCTGACTTGTAGAATGATTTTTCAGAAATGATGAACTGTATTCACCTTTTATTTTAAAACAAATTTTCAAAGAAACGTCTGGATATTTACTAACATTTCAATGGAAGATTTCCTAAAAGATTTATGAGGAGACATTCTTAAAAAAGTATGTAACAGTAACAACATGGAACAAAAGTTAAAGGGGGGAGAAGATAAGCTTATCTAATATATATTTAAAAAATTAAATAAACAAAATAATAATGATTTGAAACAAAAAAGCAGACACCCTGATAGCTGAAAGCTGCTAAAAAGGATTTTTTAATTTCTACATATCATTACTAACTTGCAAGATGATTTTTAGGAAATGGTGAACTGTATTCATATTTTAAAACATATTTTCAAAGAAATATAGGGACCTTCAACAATTCAATACAAGATTTACATAAAAGTTTATGTTGTATTTTCTAAATCATAAAACTAGAATCCATAGTAAATTTTATAGACACTTGTTTTCTCATTATTTAATCATTGCAGTATATAAAACCCAAAATATCAATTATTATCAGTACTATATCAGATATGAAAGGCAAAATTTTGTTGGTTTTTCTAATCACAGAAAAATATAACAAATATTTAAATATTGTAATTACTTTAAATGGAATGCACTATGAAATCTAAAATAAAAGAGATGGTGTGTTTAGCACATAGATTAGCTAATTTTATTTTATACTGCGCTTTTGAATAAAAAATCTCATAGCATCATGTAATTGGAAACAACTTGACTATATTTCTTCAAATAAACAACTTAACTGTGTTAATAACTCATTTTTCATTAAAAAAATATCTCAGTATTGAAGTATCACAATATTGATAGTGGCATAAAACGATGCAGTAACTATTTATGAGAAAGAAATTATTAAATATGATATGACAAGTATTTTTACATAATTAAATTTATATCAGTTTAGACTTTTACAAAAATAAAGTTGTCAAAAAAAGCTCTGCATTTTTAAAATATCAGAATATATGATCCATATATAAAACAAAGCATTTTTTATTATAATGAAATGCCAAATAATTTTTAGATTAAAACCAGCAAACTTCAAATTCATAAAAACCTTTTTTAACTAAATTTTTTAAATGATGCAAATTAGAAATAAATCATATAGAATTACATTAATTAGCTCAACATTAATATTTCATTGCATCTTCAACATAATCTGTATTAAAACACATCCTTTAAGGAATAATAACATGTAAATACACTCTAAATATTTTATTCCTTGTTTCACATAAAAAAAATAATATTAAGTTTAAAAAAATAGTTCATAAAAGTTTTTCA
>JAPDSC010115382.1:172375-262425 GCA_026290005.1 Latrodectus geometricus
GAAGAGTACTCAAATAAAAAATTTTTAGCTGCTGATGGTACAGTCATAAAAGAATTTTAACAAAAATTACTTTTTAAATATAACTTTAAAAAAACAATTTAAACATACCTCTTATAAGTATGTAATGTAATGTATAAACAGTTAATAATAATAATGTATAAAAAGCTATTCTAGGTGCAGATCTTCATTATTTTAATTTAAAACCTGATCTCAGAAATAGTTATTTAAATGATAATTTAAAATAAAATATTTTTGTATTCTTAATGATGATCAGATATATTCTGTAAAATCTATATTTTGTGATTATTTTTGTTTTATTTCAAGAATTTTTCAATAATTTTACAAAACTTTACATCACAAGTCATAACTGTTAATAATTTGATGGTAAATTGAAACTTCTAATTTTCCAGTTATACTAAACCATATCAACTTGCATCCAATCTTTTAAATATTGCAAAATTGGAATTTCAGCGTATGTTGATTTAAATCACATGTGTCCATCAAACATTAACTATACTTCATAATTATTCATAGTTTTTAAAAATTATGATGACTAATGTCTTGTTGATGATTTCAGGGTTTTTAATGCACAAACTAAAAAAGATAAGTAATCCAGGATTTTAATAATTAGTTCAATGGGACCAAAATATTTTCCCATATTGATTTAATAAAAACATTCCATCAAATTTCAATTACTTCTGAAGATATCTTTTGTTTGCTATTGCAAGCCTTTCAAATTATTTGAGAATACTCAAAATCAATTTGATTTATGCAATGCTGCAAACACTTTTCAGATATTTATATCCAAAGCAACATGAGGTTTAAATAATGTTTACATTTTTATTAATGAGATAATAGTTGCTTCTAAAACTTCCAAAGAATGTGTTCATAACCTTCAAGAACTTTTTAACAGATTAGATCACAGTGAAAACCAAAACTATTTTATAGTTAGTAGCTTAGAATTTTTAAGACTTAAGTTTTCCATGAAATGTTTGCCACCAATTTCTAATCGAGTAAGTACAATTAAAGTTTTTAAAACCTACTTCACAGACTCAATTTTGTAGATTTTTTAATTTCTATCATAGATTTATTTTTAAAATTGATAACATTTTATTTCCTTTAGGTAAAAAATTTCTTGGAAGATCATTTTAATAGAAAGAAATTTTCACACTTAAAAAACAGGTAATTCCTCTCCAATAATAATTGGAAAAAGCTGAAAAACACATTTTAGAAGCTTAAAAAGATTTTGCCGGAGATACCCTTCTGAGACATTCAATTCCAAATTGTATTTAAAGTGTTTTTGGCTGATGTTTTATTATTTACAATTGGTTCAGTTCAGTTCTTTAAATCAACTTCTGGAACCCAATTGTATCTTTCTTTTAAAAACAATCAAATACATAGGGCTGTATATGATTATAAGTAGCAAGTCATTTATTGTTTGATCAAAAAGATTCAACACATATTGGAAGATAGAGAATTTTCATTCTATACTGATCAAAAATATCTCACCGGAGCCTTCAAGGCTCTGGTGAGAGATAAGTGCTCACATTAACTTAGGTATTTAGATTTTGCATTCCAATTTCCTATTAATATTAGGTACATTAAGAAAAATGAGAATGTTGTTGCTGATACTTTTTCTTGTAAGGAAATTAATGCTATTTCAAAGGAAATTTTAAATTTCAAAGAAATGTCTCTATCAAAGTTACACAATCAGAATTTTAAACATTTCTTAGCTCAAAAAACTCTAATACTAGTTTTAAACTTGAGAACCATTACTTTTCCAAGAAAGATGTTACTTTGAATTATGATGGATTTACAAATATACAGAGTCCATATGTTCCAAATTTCTAAATTTTAAAATAAATTATTCTTCCCAAGTTAAAAATGTTCATTAGAAAAAATCTAATTAATATTGATTAAATGTAATTAATGTAGATCATAACAATAAAGAAAAGATGTAGACTAATTTATGCAACAAATTTGGATATCAAAAAGCATATACTGAATACATAGAGTATAAACATTCAACAAAAGCTATGTATTGAAAGTCAGTGCTTCTTATGTTTTTTATGAGCTTCAAGCAAAGAAAAATTCAAATCCTGTTGATGTCAAATTTTTGACATTAACAGGAATGCTCTGGATTAACAATATTCATTAAATATGCAATCACTGTTATATGGTTAGAGAATTATTAAGCAAAAAATTGTGCAAAAACTTTTCAGATGGAACCTTAGGTTTTATACATTGATTATCAGGTTAGTACACAAAGAATGTAAAAGACCATATACTCAATGTATGGAATATTGGAGGAAAGTGTTGTTTAACTCAGAAATTAAGATTAAATTATTCTTCAATGGAAATCTATGAAAAGTTTATAAAATTTGAATTAAAGTATTATACATTAAAACCAATTCAAGACAAATTTATTAAAATATATTTTACCTTTTCAGTACTTATTGTTTTTAAATCAATAAACTTTTATTTTCCAAATGCTTGATGTTTTAAAAATTAATAGAAAACATTTAATTCTTATAAGTTGCCAATTTAAAAAAAAATACAGAAAATCCCCATTTTAATTAGTCTTAAATGTTTTAAGCTGATCATTTAGTGTAGTAATTATAACTTGAAATCTGTTAGTAATTACATGGAAAATGTTAAGGTAAGAGGGGTTTCTTTGTGTTGCCTACACAAAATGAACATAAGGTCAACTTGATATTCAAAAATGGAACTTTTAGTATTGTTTACCATTTAAACAATTAATTATTAAATGAGCAAAACAAGTATTACTGTTAACCATTAAATTATTAGAAACAAAAACACATTTTTATGTGACAAAG
Source organism: Latrodectus geometricus (assembly GCA_026290005.1). Lineage (NCBI taxonomy): Eukaryota > Metazoa > Arthropoda > Arachnida > Araneae > Theridiidae > Latrodectus > Latrodectus geometricus. Next base: position 175,213 of record JAPDSC010115382.1, read on the forward strand.
ACCAAGAAATATAATTTTCAAATGGTTTCAGTTTTAGCAAACTTAGAATACAACAGGCATTACTTAATTAAAAATTAATTAATAACAACCAATTATAATTAATATGTAGTCGGTCAGTAAATTATATATGAAAAGTAGTAATTTTAAACTTTGATGAATGAAATCAACATTTTTCGATTATAAGTGACTATGACTCAGCAAAAAATTCTCTTAACTCATGTAGAGAACCTGCAGAACTAGTTGAATGGTTAAGTTCTTGTCTTTGGTTCAATAGTTTGTAGGTTTCAACCCCATCTTCAACTTGAATTTCTGTAGTGGTTCGGAATCCACATAAAATTGTAACTGTTTTAAAAAGCCCTTGTATACAAAAAATGATTCCTTAACAACAAATAAACTAAACCATGTAGAAAACCTTTACTTAACATGACTGAATACATGAATTCAAAACAAAGAAAACTTATATTAAACCAAATGATTAGTTGAAATAAAAAAGATTGAAATTAAATGGATGAAAATTTTAAGTTCACTTTTGATTAAACTCATACAATAATATTTTGAATAGAAAAAGAATCTCAATGAAGCAAATAAGTGCAAACATTTGTGACTCTTCTCACCATACCATTTAAATGCCTTGGTGTATTAAATAATTGATAAATAATGAGCAACATAATTCAAATGAAATAAAAAATTCATAGTTCTCTTGTCAAACATTAGCCTGTAAACCAAAATAAAATGTGACCAAAACAGAGCATTCAACCATTTAAGTAAAAAACACACTTTTTATTTTTCATTAGTATATTTGTAAAGTTATAATTCATGTCTCTTATTTTATTAACATAATTATAGCCTTTCATTCAATATTTTGAATACTAATTTACATAAAACTCAATAAAAATTAATTGTACTTACAATAAAAATTTTTAAGAACATATTTTCTATGATCGAAAACTTAGCATCAAAAGTTAAATAAATATTTTGAAAACTTGGTTAATTATAGAAATGTACCTTTCAATATGAGAACTGCTAGTAGAAAAACCATCTCCTGTATTTTGCGGTAGCTGAAATTTAAAATAAAATTAATTTTAATAACATACTAAAAGAGGAAAATGTTGAAAACTATTTTTATATAAAGTAAATAAATTAATTGAAAGTTTTAAATAGTTTAATCTGATACTATTTATTCAAACAACTAAATTAAAGTTATCATTCAAAGAGAAAATCCATATCTCATAACATTTAATAAGTAAAATTAACACATAATATTAAGCATGAATAAAATTTGCTTCTGAAAATTTTTTCTTTTATAATTTGTAAAATAAAATAAACCAATTACATTAATGGACAACATAGGAAACATTTTTGCCATTCTTTGGTGAGTTTCCTTGTTACTCACAAAATTTTTTACCGAGTTTTACATATATACGAAATTTAAAATATCAATATTATTGAATAACTTTAGCTTATTTTCAGCTATCCAACCTTTTTACTAAGAAATTTTCTAAAAAATGTTAAAAATGATTAATGGGAAGATCTGAAGTAAATCAATAATATTTCATCATTAAAATATAAAAAAAAAAAATCTGTTATTCATTTCTATAAATTAAGTTTTTCTCTATTAAAAACTGGAAGTTTTATCAAGTCAAATAAAATTTTATCATTTTAGGTTGATATTATGTAGAATCAATGATATGAAGTTTTTATGGTTAAAGAAATAGAACATGCAGTTTCTATATATCACATCTCAGTAAATGTTATGATTAAACTAAAACTTTAATCACTTCATTATGTATAAATTGTTAAAGAATACTTAAGTAAGTGATGGATTTACTTAATTTAGTTTTCCTAATAAAACTATTGAAATAAAATGTACTGTTTCTACAAATATAAAAATTATTGATGCATTAATTTTAGGTTAAAAGTTTAAAGTTTACACAACAGATTTACAGCACATTGAAAATTAGAGAAACGAGTACAAAAATATTTCTATTTTTAACCACATCAAATATACTTTTTGCTATTGATTATCATCTTGAAATTAGCAGCAGTCAATATTTAAAATATCCATTGTTTTAATGTTTAGATCCAATCTGGTGTGATTTGATTGTAGAAAGGAGGGTGCCAGCTCAGATGTGATGTCGTCACCTGATTATGGTTCAAAATTAGGATGCACTAGGTGATAGATAAGTATTCTAAATCAATAAACCTTAGGCATAATCCTAGACTCCACTACAGCACTTTGCATAATCTGCAGATTTGTCAGTGGGCACACTAAGGGCATCAGTTTTAGCGGGTATTCCAAACTTTTCCCAACCTGCAAAAAATGTTACTCCAACGAGGCTAGTCCTCAACATATTCTTGTTTGCCTCGATTTTTCCATGGAGGAGTTTCTTGAGAGACTTCTCTTCTTCCTCGATTTTTTGAGGGTATATGAACTTATGAATCTGGTGTAACTCCACTACCCCAGATGGGATTGGAAACAACAACAACACAGCACTATGCATGTATGTTTAAATCCAATAACCCTTTAAATTAATATTTTAAAAAAAAATTACTTTCAGTGTTTTAAAAATAATAATTGCAAAATTAATACATAATTTAATATTGAATGCATATATTTATTTCCAATATTCTTCAGTAAGTAGACATAAACTTAGTCAAAGAGGAGACAAATGATCTTATTTTATAAATTCCCTAAGCTTTTTTGAAAAAATAAAATTACAATATCGTTATTAAATTTTATGCATTTATATATATATATATATATATATATATATAATGTGTTTATTATTATTTTTATAATAGCTGTTAAAATGTATTTAGGAAAAAGAAAGGAGAAACATTTTAAAAAAATATATAAATTATTTATTTTTATCCATAACGATATTTTGCTATTTGTGATTTTTTTTTTTCTTTTCTAATAAATTGAAAAATGGAATATATTTTCCCACAGTTAAATTTCATATTTATCTTCTAATTTATGAAAATAAATATAAAATTTTAAAATATTATTTATTCACACAATTAATAATTGATAACAGGTTTATTATAGAATAGTTAATAGTAATAAATTTTTTAAATTCTACATACTCTACATATATTATTTATTGTTGCAATACTTTAACAGATGTAAGTCTGGTCTTTTGTTTGCTTCAACCTTTACTTAGAAAGCCTGTGACAGTTGTTCTTAAGTAAAGGACCTTTTTCAGAATTATAGCACTATTTATTTAATGGATAGTTGTAAGCTGAGTGGAAGGGTTGACCTTGCAATCTTTATTTATGAAAATAAAAATATGAGTGTGATGGTTTGACATAGAACACTTGATAGATGTTCTGTTTTCCAAGCTGAAGTTTAAATCTTGCTGTCAAATAGATTATGATAAAAACTATGATACACAAATAATTATGATAAGAATAAGATTTTTTAAACAAAGTATTTTATTTGTACAGATTCACTGTCTTCTCTTTTTCACATGCAGGACATTCTTATAACAGAAAAACTGGTGATCAATATTCATACTATTTTATAAGAACCTGAACCTTTTTCAGGACAATTGATATTCTTGGTAATGAAAAGGCAAGTTAATTGACTAAGCAAATGACCTTTTTTAATATTGATATATTGTTGTCTTATCCCAACTCTTATTTCAAACTTATTGTTTAAGAAAAAAACATGGTTGACTGGAATGCTGAATATTTGCATCCTCAAAGATATAGTGGACTAAGATGCTTTTCCAACAATTTTTTAGAGTCTCAAATGTAAATACTTCTCATGGAATTCCTAAGCTATAACTCAAGCATTAATTGTCCATGGGAATTTTAGAAGTTATTCCATTTTAGTATTGTGGCTAGTGGACTAGATTCTTGTGATGTCTGCAGAAAAGATGTTGAACACAGTTTGCAGAATCATGACAAAAGTTTTTAGAACAAAATTAAAGATTTCTTTATTTGTTGGTCACAGATTTTTTCTAATCTTCTGAGGAGTATTGAAACAATGGCTGTTTCACAGAAACTTTTTAATCATTTAAATTTTAATTCTTTTCTTGTTATTTTATAGCGTACTTACTTTCAAAAGCCATGTGGCATGCTTTGTGATACACAAAAAGTTTTTGTTTGATTTTCTTTAATAAAAAATGCATGTGTAATATTTTATATGTCTCTATAAATGTTTCCACACTGGTTTTTTTTTTTTTTTTTTTTTTTAAATAATTTAGAAGGAAGGAAATTTTAATAAAAAAGTGACTCTACCAAATTTTTATTTGTATACTACTTAATTTATTTATCCCTTTATTAATTTATTAATTAATATCTGTTTATTTACTTCAAATTATATTTTCTTGCTTATTCAACATACTACTTATTCTATAGCCGCCTACCCTGTCAAGTGGTCGATATGCTTGACAGCAGATGGGGAGGTTCCTGGGTTTGAATCCTGGTTTGGGCATAGATGTACTTTTTTCCTCTCTATCCTGTCTTTGTTCTTTCCTTGAATAAATGGGTTGTGAATGGTTGCTTACTCTATAAACAGGTCTCTACAGCATGTGTGTACTGAGGAAGTCAGGCTTCCCACTAAATTATGTTTCAGTTGGAAAAATGGAGCAGCACACCCCATATTACTAGTCTAGATGGCCCAAGACAGCAACAACTTAATCTATAAATTTTAGTATCATGATTTCTCAAAAAAGATTGCAGTAGAATAAACACCATACTCAAAGAAAATTATTTAAAAAAGTGTTTGAAAAAATAGCAGGATCTTGATTCATATCTTATGATGCATGGCGTAATGCAAAATATAACTGAAAATTATAAATGTGTTAAAAACATTCACAAACATATTTACTCACTAAGAAGTCTATATAAAAGTTACTAAGCATATTTCCACTATAATGATAAGAACACAAATATGTATAACCAAAAATGCTTTTTTACTGAAATATAATTCAAGGAGATCAATAAACTTTTGCAAGTATTTGAAAACATTTTTAAAGCACTTTTTCCAAACTAAGATAACCCTAAAATATGAGTTTGAATGCATTGATTGTAATTTCAGGTATTAAAAATCATTAATTATATAATTTATTTTTGATATGAAGGAATAAAAAAAGTGAGTGGGTGCCAAATCAGGCCTGTCAGCAGATAACCCGTCAATTCAATGTTTTGGCTGGTCGAAAAATTCCTTGTTTAAACCCATGTGTGGGAGTTAATATTCTTGTGATGAAGAATGATTCACCTCTCCTGTGATTTTTCTTCAAATTTTTTAGACGACTTCTGATAAAAAAAATCATAACATTCAGAATTAAGAGTTCTGCATAATTCTAATCTCACTGTTGCCATGTGACTGCTAATACAAAAAATTAGGCAACCATTTGCTTTGATGTGCTTCTTCCGAAAACTTTTGTTAAATTTAAATAGCTTATCCATATAATTGATTGCTGTTTTATGCATAGATCCATGATTTGTCACCTATGTAGTGTTGTCACTACCTACATAGCCTTTAAAGCACATTAAATGTATTTTCAATATTTGTTTACACCAATCGATACAAGTCCTTTTTTGAGCTATTGTCGAATTATTCTGAATCCTTTATATGGACAAATTTTTATGTAATATCTTATTGATGCTTGTGATATTAAAAGCCAAAAGTACCTTATTCATAAGGCATATTACATTATGATTTTGAGCCTTATCAGTCCTCACAAATCATAAATATTTTCCACAGCAACTACTTATTTCGAACAACCTTCACAGAATTTATATAGGAAGCAACATTGATCATAATTGAATTTGTTATACCAGTTTCCTTACAATGCTGCTTATCGCTGCATGAAGAAGTTCATCTAAGTACTCAAGATGATCTGCATTGAGTGTTAAGGAAAATAATTACTTGATAATTACATTTTTTGACTGAGATGAATATTTTCAGTTTCATGTAAGCAACACAAATAAGTTTAAAGTTGCAAAGCATTCTAAATAAATTATTGTTAAAAATAACAAACTGTTCGGAAATATCAGCAGATAACTAATAATTATATTATAAAATACATAAAACTTGCTGTCATGGGAAGAATATTATAAAAAACATTACAGCAAGATATTAAAGTGCATGAAAAAAAGATCATTTTTACTATTGCTAATAAAAATAATTGCATCAGATTTCCCAAAGTGAAGGCACTATTTTGATTCATTCTAAATTAAAAACGTTTAGTAAATGTTTATTTAAGTAAAACCTAAATAGCAAAATCAGGCAGGTCATTGGAAATGTACTAGAGTATAATCATTTTTATCAAGGAATGTAGTTTTACCAGATATTATTAATATTTCTTCTATTACTGATGCATTTCCTGCACATCATTTTCAATTATTTTTAAGCAGATGTAGGTGACACTTTAGGGATTACAGTGATAAATTTTTATTTTAAACTCACATCATTTTTCTTCCAGGAATTACAATATTTAGAACGAGTTAAAAATTTGTATTTTTTGTTTGATTATGTAAACAAACAGGTTTATAAACAACATAATCTTAAGTGCCTTACACAATATTTCTTAGATTTGCAAACTTGATAAAGCTGATTAAAGTATATTTTTTCAGATTTCTTTATCTTATTTTATATACTAAAACCAAATTAATTAACAGAAAAAATAATAATGAGTAAAAATAATTTCATGAATAGAAGTTGAGAAACATCATTTAATTGCCAATAAAAAAAACCAAAGATACTATTACTCTAACTTTAATATAGGTTGTTGCGCTATAAAATATAAATCATATTTTAAATAATAAAATGCATACATTATTTACGATAATAGGCTCTCCACGTAAAACACGCTGTACAACAGAGGAGTCACTATTAAAAGAACTGTTTTGAGCACAATTTTCTAATATTTCAAATTCATCCAGTTCTTGTTTTTCATGCTCCTAAAAATGTTGGAATTAAAAGAGAGAGAGAGTTAAATGTATAACATACACATAATAAAATAACCATAAAATGTCAATACAAGAAATCTTTACTTTAGAGACATCAAAATATAGTATTAAGAAACAGGTATAACAACTGTGTTAAGTATTTAAAAAAAATATTTTAATTTTCCAACAATGTTAATGCAAAAATTAGTATTACTTGTTTTTACACTGAAATATTTATATATACTTAAAAAAATTATACATCTGTGTGATTATTTAAATATCTTATAAACGATCTAGTTTTGATTCAAGAAATCAACTCAATAAGTAAGAATGCATGAGTAGATGTTAAGAAAATCTTATGTTTTTTAAAATACAGGAAATATGTTTAGAGGAACTTATAAACTACAATGAAAGTTTAAACTGGTTTCACTAATTCAGAAGATTTTCACAATTAAGAAAATGCAATAAGGGAAAATTGTTTAGCATGTTAGGCATTTCATATAGTAGTAACTGAAATGTAATTACCATCACTATTTAATTCTAAATGATGATGTAGTCAAAAATAAAAGATATTCAATTGCTGTTGTAATAACATAAAGCAAAGACACACCCAATTTATCATAATTAGCAGAAAAGTTTTAAACTTTTGATATATGAAAAATATCATTGACAGAAAGTCAAATGTTGGTGTAACAATAAAATACAAAGAAAAAAATACTAATTTAAAATAAATTTAATAAAAACTTTAAGGAAAATATATTATTTTGAATAAAGTTGTAAAATTTAAGTATTCACAATTTTTGGAAACAAGGCTAAATATGAGAGAGGCGAAACAGTTTGGCAAATTAATCAATTCACTTATTTCTTTACAAGTTCATATATAACTATTTCACAAAAAAATATATTAAGCATTTACATTTTAAGCATTTAATAATATTTTTCAGGATGTTTAGGGAAAACTAAAATTGCTTAGATTTATACTTGCATATGTTTCAATATTTTTCATAAAATAAATTTCAATTTTATTAAGAAAATAGAAGACGGGATTACTAAAAGCATACTGAATTAAATACCATGAATGATAGTCAATGATTTACATATAAAAAGGTAAGAAAATAAAAGTTATTTATTTTTTCAAATTTTTTCACTGCTGAGTGTATGTCTGAGCGGAGTCTGAGTGTACTATTAACACTCAGATAGGTTGATGGATAAATACACATTGCATTACAAATGTATATTATCTTTTGCTCTCAGAAAGTTAGATATAAAAACTAATTAAGATTTTAAAAAAATGGATGCTCTACAAAAAATTTTGCGTAGATATTTATTATAAATAATAAATACTTCACATTGCATAGAGAGTCAGTCATTTAATATTTGAAAATAGCTGTGAGGATTTTATCATCTACATTAGTTAAATTGGAGAATTTGCCCTTCATAAAGAATTGTATTGTCATAATGCAATTAAGGAAACAAAAAATCTCACCTGCATTCAATTCGATATATATATATATATATATATAAAATAGAAGGCAAAAAGGCAACAACTATCTTGTTATTTAAATAGTGAACATGTATTTGATCAAAGACTTCCCAATTGAATTATTTAGATCAAGTCATGTGACATTAGAAATCAAATTTGATGTCTGCTACACATTTTCTTTTTTTTATTTTATGTTCTTAAACTATAATAATAAATTTTTCATGCAAGATTGTTTACAAAAATATATTTGATAACAATATAATGTGTAAAATAAAAAAGCAATTAAGAAATTTTGATGAATGAAATATGATGTATGTATAAAATAATAACTCAAAAAGCTATCATAGTATACAACACCTATTATAATAAAATCCTTAAAATAAAAAAAATTCAAAGTATGAAACAAAAAACTAGTATAGCAATTACCTGATTTAAACTAGTATCTTGTTCAATAAGTGTTTCACCAGAATTTTTATCAATAAGTTCAGAAGAGTTTTCATTACTAATATTAGCATCAGAATCTGGTTCTTTAAAGTGAACATGGTTCCTCTTTGAAATTAAAATCTGGTGTTTTTCAGATTCACAATACTTCTTTTGGTTGGAAATATTACATTCTGATAACTCTGAGTCAGCATGCTTTATTGTGGAAAGAACTGATTTTGGAAGATTATTTTTCTTTGATTTTAAATTAATTTGTGAACCAGTAGTTGTTTCCTGCAAAGTACATAAAATGCATTGTTATATATATATAAATATGAATGCCTTATCTTTAATTAAATAGCATTGAAAAGCAAGCAACTTTATAGTTCCTAAAATATATTTATTATCATACACTAAAAATTTTGACAAAACAGTTCTTTTCAGTGAGAAAAAAATTAATGCTTTTTAATATAACATTATATTTTACAATCTCACAAAAAATACACCTTTTATATATGATAAGTTTTTACATAATTTTAAACTGAAACAAAATTTTCTATAGTATCCTAAAAATGCATACATGTAATCCTTTACTGTTATAAGATATCAAAGAATTCTAGATTCAAGTGAACTCCCTAAACTGATAAAATTGGCCTTTAAGATGAAGGTCATTTGTATCAGGGGATATGACACCCTTCTGAAACATCTTAATAAGCTTAATGGACTCAGTCCAGATTTAAATTCATCAGAAATCAGTAAACACGTTCTATTGGGTGGATCTTGGAGATTGATAAGGAAGCAGTAAAAGTCATTATTTAAAAGGCAAATAATACTGCTATTAAAATACTAGATAAAAACGCAACTATTGCATATATGTTGTTATTCCAAATAACATATTTATCAATAGGCTGCAGATATTGGTATAATTTGGAGATAAAATGAAGCTTAATATTTTACAAAGAATCAATTTTAGAGTTTGCTGGACACTTGTCCAGAAATGAAGCACTTTTTCCTTTTCATTTAGTAATATGCAATCACAAAAATGCATTTCTGATTGGAAGAAATCAGATGTTATTCAAGCTTATTTACTTGCTAAAGTCAAGGAAGAATCTTAATATTTTTTAAAACGTTAGTTAACTGCTTATACAAAGAAGCAATTAAAGTCTGCTTTTCACAGCCATCTATATGTGCAAAACTAAAACTATTAATTAGTTTTTAAAAAGCTTTCAATCATTACATTTTTGAATAATTATTGATTTAATTTTTGAAGTTCTCTTTCTTTCTGGAGTTAAATAAAGGAATTAATTATATTGTCATTAAATATATTTCTCACTCCTCATATTTTTCTTAAAGTTTCAGTCAAATTGATTTCTATTTATGTATTATCCGTAAGCTTTCCCCGTATTGCTGTTGCACCATGACCTATTTCAATCTTGTTTTTAAGTTTAATAAATTTTTTACTGAACCAACATTAATTTATAGCAACTTTACTCCATTTTTTTTGACAGATTTCTTCGGGATTTAAAAATTTAAACATGATACTGTGAACAAGTTCATTTAACTTACTGTACATCACATGTACTAAAGGTTCGACTTTTTTGCAGTAGAAATTAATATGGTTCAAATGTTTTGCAAAAAATGAAACAAAATGCTGATATGCCAGAGTCTTAAGGTCTTTCAAATGTTTTATAATCCGAAGATGTCTATCAGAAAGAGGATATTTCAACTCTTTAGGTACTTTAACAATAAAATATTCTTTTAGCACATCATATTCCTCATGGATTCTCTCACAAACTGGGTCAGTTTGTGTTCAAAGTTAATCAACTTCTCTCAACATGACGAAAGACACTAAATCTAGATAAGGTTTTTTCCAGTATTTCCAACTGTAAGGAATGATAATCTTCCCTTCTTGCTGAAGATAGTTTGAAAAATTGATGAATATCTACAGCAAATCCATTATATTACAATCAATTTTATCAATACCCTTACGTAGTGCTCCATGGATTATGTGTAAGCAACGTGTACCCAAATCAATTAGTATTGGTAAACATTGCTCTTACTTAGTTCAGTATGTATTTGCTTTAAAACAGCAAAATTAACTCTTGGTCCATCCATTGACAACTGCATTAATTTTTCTAAATTCAAACCATTATTTTCAATAAAATTTAATAAAATTTTTACAATTTTATTGGTTTTAGTATGTTTTAAAAAATGTGATTGGAGGTAAACAAATGACATTTTTTCCTTGTTTATCAGACCAATGTGCGATGTAAATATCCAACTGTTTCTTTGTTTTGTAGTAGTTTCATCGAAAAGTAAAACAAAATATGAAGTGCCGATATCCCGAAACAAAAGAGTTTTGAAATACAAAGCTAGTGCAAAATTAATCATATATCTGACTTATTTTGTCAAATGATTTGAGATTTTTGGCTACGGAGGAATCATCAAAAATTTCTCCGTAAATATTAGCTAAATCATTCAAAGATGTAAAAGAGTAATTATTTTTTATTACCACCAAAACTAAAATGGTTTCACCTTTAATAGTTTTCTCTGATGTCGTTTTGGGAAGCCATGATTTGTTATTCATTACCACAGTTAATGTCAAAAATTCAGATGAAGTTGATGACTTGATAGTAAATAATGTTTGATTCTTGTATGAGCTCACAGCTTTTTTGTGTTTTAATCCATCCGCATGAGCAAGCACTTGTCTAAATCCCATATTTAAAACACAGAATTCTCTTTTGCATAGGAAGCACTATGCAGAATGAACATCATCAACACTTTAGCACCATGTCTTAATTAGGCATTTATTCCCATCTTGCAGTTCCAATCATTTATCAGAAAATTTCATTTTCCTTGGCATTTTTAAAAGAAAATTGCTTTCAAAAAATGAATTCTAAACTTGCTAATAAACGTTCTTCAAAACACCCATCAAAATCGTCCAAAATGGCACATTATGCATTTCACACATGCGGGTAAACGTAGGCAAATAAATCTCACAATTTTCCCATCATTATAACTAGTTGTATAAATACTAAAAACAGAATCTTTTGACTGTAACGACAGAAAATAGAATTTAATGGTTAACCCAAACCTAAATTTTTTAGTGTCAGACATTTGTGACCAATGACAGAAAATGAGGCGGGGATGAATGTTTGGAAACCCTATTTCCTGTTTGAAAGAGAACAAAAAAGGGGAAAAGAATTTCTCTTTGTTTTTGCATAGAAAGCAGTTGAAAGAAAAAATATATTCCACTGGAAGAAAAATTTACTACTGAAAAATATAAAACTATTAATTAAAATTAAACTTTCAAAGCAATATAATAAAAAATTAAGGAATTCCAGGATTTATTTTGCAAAATAATGACATTTCAGGACTTTTTTTTAAAAAATCAGGAATTTAAGGAATATCAGGGCAACTCCAAGCCATGCGATTTATATTGCTAATTGTATTCCTATCGTAAGTTGTTTTACATGACACACATTTAGAGAACTTCGAAATTTCTATAATTTATACTTAACCTTTTTAAAACATCAAAGAATAAATATGTTTTAATCTCCTTTGAATTTGCTATAAAAATATCTTTATGGAAGCAAAAGTATTGTGGGGAAAAAACATGATGAAAATACAATAAAAAAAATATTAGAAATAAATTAACTGACATAAAGTGAAAACTATACACATTATACTAACAGAAGTAAAACTTTCCATCAATATAATGTAACAGATATCTGTGAATTTTATCATATTATACTATGACTACTTAAGTTCATGGCACACTGATTTGAAAAAAATTTCTTTTTTCATACTGTTTTACTATCCATAACTGAAATTTATAAATACTCTTAAAATATTATAATTTATTGACTATATTATTAAATTCCTTAATCTATTTGCATTTCATGGCATTTAAACTTAATGTTACATTTAAAAACATCTTAATAATAATATCATCTTAATAATAAACATCTTAATTTATATAATTATTATAAACATTTTAATATTTTTGTTCATCAAGAGTTACAAAATTTACTTTTTCAGATGTAGGAGAACTTTTAGAAATTCGACATTTTTGAGAAGACTTTGGTTGGTATCGTAATAAACCAGATCGTTTTTTCAGGAAAGGTCTTTTTACAATACTTGAACATGGTACATCACACCCCTCATTATTCAACTAAAATACATGAAAAAAAGTTTATTCTAAATACATTCATTTTAAAGATCTATAAAAAAAAATTTTTTTTTTACATAGCCTTAAAATAATATTCAAGAAACAAAAATCTAAAAATTAAAACAATCTGTGTATAAATAAAAGATTATATACCTCATTTTTAGAGAAAATTGAACTATTCCCAGAGGTATCACTAAAGCAACGCAATATATGCTCCTCAGGTGTTGAATTGGTAGTTAAATTAGAAATAAAACTATTTTCATCAGAATTTCTAAGAGAAGCTACTGAGAAAAAAATATATATACAGTACATAAATTTGTCAAACACTTATCATTTTAAAATATAAATTTTAAAAGTGTAAAACAATCTTAATATTTTTTTAAATTGTGGTTTATAAAAAATTGTTGATTTAAATATGAAATCAATGACACTTCTGGATGTATTTTTGTCAGTCTCATAAAAAAAATTATAACTTCTACAAACATTCCAACATAAATAAATTCAATACATTTTCTATATCATAAGTAATTTAACGTGAAAATTGACATATAATACTTAAATACTAGATGCGAAAATTTAATAACAAAAAATAACATAAATTCATTAAAATTTTAAATTAGGCAACAACTTTAAAATTAGAAAAATTCTTAGTAGATTTAGTGATGGTTTCTTTTAAGAAAAACTTTTTATTCACGTAAAAATAGGAAGTTTCTAGAATTCAAAACCTTATAGTAATTAAGTCTTAAAAATTAATCCTAATAATATAATAATATACTAATAATGGAAAAAGCTAACAAAGAAAAAAGGTGGACTATAGTAAGAAAATTGAAGATCATAATTATCGTTAACAAATTTTTGGAGAAAATATTTTAATTACACTTAGCTATTTTTTACTATTTAATTAATGTTACTTTAAGGACACATTGCCTTTAGGCTAAGTTAAAAACTCAATTGCATAAGATTAAAGAAAGTTTGTAAGAATTTCAGATATAGAACACTTGAAATAAAGCTGTCTTTTCTTCTTATTCAATTGATATTCTAAATAGTTACACAACTTATAATTTTACATATGCTCTTATAAGAGCGAAAATTCAGATATATAAGTAACATATATATAGTCAATGAAAAATACTTGAAAGCCAGGTTTGATTACAGAATGAAATTTGAAAATGGATTATCTGAATAAAAGAGAAAAAAATATATAAAAAAACAAAAAGGAAAAACTTTCAGAAACAGACAGATGAATCAATAAAAACTACTTGATTTCAGTAATGGAGATATTTTACAGAGAATGAGCATAAATACATCTTCCTAAGCCAGAAATTTGATCTTGAGCAGAACAAATTTTTATATATTTAAAGGTGTGAAAAAAGCAACTGTAAAATTCTAATATTTAAAGAATTTCAAATATATATATATATATATATATAAAGATTCGGAATAGTAAACCAGTCACTAATTAAAATACTATTTAGTATTTTAATTAGTAACAGGTTTAGTAATTTAATTCATTCAACAAGATTTTAGTCCAGCTATCAAATGACTTTGAATGCTTTGGGATGCTCAGGATAGATAAATGAGAAGAACTACAAAATTGATTTATTAATTCACTATTTAAAGATGAGGAAAAAATATATTAATGACAACCTAAACTTCCAAAGAGTGAAAAACAAGTACTCAAAAAAATACCAGCGAATATTTTGGAATTTCAATGATTTTAGTTATAATATACAGACACTTCAATTTAGATTGAATATGTTTTGTTAAGACTTTGTTTGAACAAGCTAATTTGAAAATTCTAAGTATTTTGTCCATTTAAAAAATTTAACTGTCTTAATAAATTACTTTGAAAAATAGTTGAAAACTATTTTTAAAGTTGGTTAAAAATATTAAAAATCAAATGCGATTCTGAAATTAAATTTGATATTTAGTATAATGTCCCTTAACCTATATTCTGATCAAAGTACAAAACTTTCAGTTGATATATAACAAAGTCAGTAATTTTGCATGAATCAATAAAAACTTTCAAAAAAGATGATTAGGAGATATCAACCTATTTTAGATCAGTCTTTCAAAACCAAGCTGATATCAACTAACACTTTACAAAGTCTAGAAGTGTTACCTACAAATTCACAGTATAATTACTAGCTAAGATTATTTTCGGTCTATCACTTCAATTAATTATACAATTTTTTTTTCTTTTTTTGGAAAGACTAGATTTGTATACTATTCATCAAATATGGATGTTAATAATTTAAATGCACAGTTTGAAAGTGTAAAATATTTTGCCAACATTAGAAAAGAACTATGGATTATCTAAACCAAGTAATAAAATAACAGAAAATAAACAAAGAAAAAAAGCATCATAGATTGAACTTAGAACTAAAACATATAAATAATATAAAAACTGAGTCAACTTTGCCTAGCTTGAGGATTGATCTTTGGATCTGTGTCTTTGAAGTGCTACTACTGCAGCATTATCTATTAAACTATACATGATTAATAGTTAAATGTTCAATTGATTTAGATTTTTCATGTAACATTAGGTTCAACAATATATCATCAATATTTCTTTTTACGAATTTATGGAACAAGGAGATAAAGTTTAAAATACATTCGGAATTACTACAAAACTCACACTTATCAAAAAATCAGACTCATAAGCAGTTGAATTAAAGGCCAGAGCATTCCCATTAACCTACAAGCTTAGTGAGAAATTTGTAAAGGGCATGTTACCATATACTGGTTCTGGTAAAATATTTTTATAATTCAATTTTAAGTAGTTTTACATAAATTTATAAGCAAAATTATTCTTTAAAACTAATTTATTTCTTTAAAGCCTGTTCATATTAAATTTTTAAAAAAGGTTTTGCTTAATTAAAAATTAATTTTATATTTATATTAAAATATTGCAAAGAATAGGGGTAGAGTACATGTAACAATGTTTACAATCAGAGAAATCTATTAAATATATTGATATTCTATACACTTGCAATAAATTAATTGAAAAAATTTGAAAAATCATTATTGATAAAAAAATATATATATTTAATAAACATTTAAAAATATAGTTAAACATTAGTTAAAAAAAATACAGTTATATTTTCATCTATGTACGCATTTTTAATTATATTTAATTAAAACTATCTTTTTTTAAAAAAAAGATATTGATAAATGTTTAATAATTACAAACTAAATATTATTTAAAATATAAAAATTTGAGCTTCATATAAAACAAGAAGAAAACAGCAATACCTTTAGTTTTTTCAAAAAGTTCTCGTTCCAAATTTTTCTGAGTCTCTAAAGAACTTTCTAAAAGCTTTCTGTTTTCAACAAGTTGTCTGTTTTGAAATATTTGAAGTTGCTCTTCCCTCCATTTTTGAAGGTCATGAAAAGTTTGTAAAATAACATTTTTGGCTGCCAAAGACATTTAATTACTTGTCATTATATATGTAATGACTAAAAAATCGACAAATATTAAAATAGAAATATTTGTGAGAAAATTAATTTCATAACTGACTAATATGAATCATATAAATTATAAATAAATGTTAAAAACCGAAAAAAATATTTATAACTCCATTTATTATTTGCTAAATTATTATAGTTGTATGAAGTTTATTACTTTCAAATTTTTTCTAAATTACAAATTTAAATTAAAATAAAATAGAAACCAAGAGAAGTAATGTTTTTCAAATGAAGACAAAGTTGAATGTCATCATTCTAAATTTATGTTCTCTTAACAAATTTATACATTGACCCTAAATTAAAAATTGTTTATTATTCAAGTTTTCTATTTGAGAAAGGATTATGAATGCAATACAATATTTAAAACATGAATATAAGTTAAATTAATAATTATAATTTCGGAAAATCAACAGCGAAATTCATTAAAATATTAAAAACACACATATATATGTGTGTGTGTTTGAAGAATCCAAAATCATGACCAGATGTTGCTAGTTACTAGAGAGCATTGTGCATGTACCCAGAGAGTAAAAAATACTCAGCGACACTAGATAGGTTTATATTGTAATGAAGTAAGACAAGCAGGTGTTCCGTCAATTATTGTCTTCATGTTATATTCCTAGCTAGTACAAAGAGGTACTACACCAATGTAGATGTCTTTTTATATGTTGCTGTTTAATATTTATGTAATAATTGTGCGTCAATTTTAAAACTGTATATTGCTTAGAGATCCATTGACACACTGTACAAATTTATGGGAGCTCGTTTGAGATTGAAATCATTCTGTGACTGAAAATATCTGAAGTAATATTACCTGAATTACTGAACCAGTGAAGTAAAATTTACCTGTGAAAAAGTCTTCTCAGCTTATCTGCAACTGCTGAGGTAAAGTACTTTTTCCTCTTTTCATTGCAATTTGTTGTTTTTGGGAAAATGAATAAGTTTTTGAATATAAAGAAAGTAGAATTAGATTTAAATGTTACAGTGAATGCTAAAGTTATAGAGATTAAAACTTTAATTGAAAATTCGGATATTTTAAAAAAAATGATCCCGATTTGTGAAAGGTATGGTTAAATTGATCACAGAGGACCAAAAGAATAAATTATCTGGTGAGCAAACTGAAATGAAGTAAGCTAGAATTAAGTTAACTCAGATTGAAAAAGGAATTGAGCTACAAAACTTAAAGCTGCTAGTAATCAGAGAAAATGCGAATCTTGCAAAGAACAATTTTGAGTCAGCACGGGAAAGCTTAGAATTGTTGATAAAAAGTGTTACTCTCACTATATCTGTGATCGAAAGGCCAGAAGCTCAGCATTTGTCTTTTTTTAGTCCCTTGAAAAAGCTTTTAACACCAAAAATATCCCATTTAAATTAAAATTGGAAATTTTAATTAAATTATTAGGTGATAAATGTAATAATTTTTTGCTTATGCTACCAAAGCAGAAATTTCTAGTTATGATGAATTAAAAGCTTTAATTTTAAAACAGTTTCAACCCTCACAGCGTGAATGTTTACATAATTTTAAATATGCACAGAAATATTCAGCAGAATCCCATGTACAGTTCATTTCCTGGCTTAGTGCGACTTTCAATTATTATTGTAGATTACGAGATGTTAATAATTTTAAAAAATTGTGTAATCTTATGATTTCTGATAAACTATATGAAACTCTTGATTTTAAAAATAAGGAACATATTAGCATTCGTGAAGGTCAAAATTGGTTCACCCTGAATGAATTAGGAAGGGAATGTGATTTATATTTTTTATCTAAAGCAAAACCAAGTTCACAGCTTGAAAATCGAAACCATTGAGAATAGGTCTATTTTTAATAAAAACCAAATCAAAAGAGAACAAATACATAGTAATTCTGAATATCAAAATACTAAATCCAAATGATGTTGTTATGTTTGTAGGGAAAAGAGTGAGAAAATTTTCACTATTTCCGTGATTGTCCAAAGCATTTAGATAAAAATGAAAATTCAAAAAATAGTCAGAAGAATACCCTGTTGGGAGTAAAAATGAAATCATATAACATAAAAAATCAGTTAGAATATATTGAATTATTAATTGATGGCAAAAAAATAAATTGCTTAAAGATTCAGGAAGTGGAGTTTACTATTGTCAAGAGCTCTCTTTTTCCATAGAAGCGAACTATAAACACAGTTGAAATTCAAACTTGTTTTAGCCATAAAGTTCTCGCCCAAACATCTGTGTTTTGTTTTCCTATGGATGAAAATCTTAAAGTACAGTTGGAAGCAGGAATGCATGATTCATTGATTGTTGATTACATCTTTCCCCCTTGGTACTTAAAAATGCTAGAAAATCCAAATTCAGCGGAAGTGTCTAGATCATGTGACATCAGCTCCTTTATTTCACTGACTAAGGAGGATTTTTTTTTTCTGATGAGAATAATTTTTTGTCTATTATTTCTGTGAGGATAAGTGAGGGTGATGATAAAAATTTAACACATACTGTTAACAAAGAATTATGTGATTATGTTTCGAATTTGATTAAAAATTATAAACCACTTAAAGAGCCATGCAAAACTGATTTAAAATGAATATTATTTTAAAGGATGATTAGCCAGTTTCACAAGGTTGTAGAAGAATCTTTTTTTTTTTTTTTTTTTTGGAACAAAAAATAGTCGATCTACAAATTGACGAATGGTTACGGGATGGGATAATAAAACCTTCTAGTTGAGAATATGCTTTATCAATTGTTTTTTGTAAAAAACGGGATGGGACTTCATGTTTCTATGTGGACCTTAAACAATTAAATAAAGTGATTAAAGACTCGTTTCCAATGGCTCAGACAGAAGAGGTTTAGATCATTTAGGAGATGTGAAGGTTTTCTCAAAGTTAGACTTAAAGAATAGATTTTTTCAAGTTCTTGTGGAGGAAAAATGTACTAAATATTTGGCATTTATCTGTCATGTAGGTCTCTATAAATTTTTGAAAACTCCCTTTGGTTTGTGTACATTTCCCAGTATATTTCAAAGATTTGTTTACAATGTGTTTAGGGATTTAATGAGGGATAATACTGTTATAGTTTATATGGATGATTTTATTATACCGGCGCGTGATGAGGAAGAAAGTTTAGAAAATTTAAAGCATGTTTTGGCAGTAGCTAAAGAATACAGGTTGGAAATTAATTTTAAAAAGTGCCAATTTCTGAAAAGAAAAATAGAATTTTTAGGATATATTATTGAGAATGGTATGATTGGCCCCTTGCTGGAAATAACAATTGCAGTTAAAAAATTTTCAGTACCCAAAAATATTAAGCAAATTCAGAGCTTCTTAGGTCTCACTGGATATTTTAGAAAGTTTATTATGAACCATGCAAAAATTGCCAAACCATTTTGATCGTTTTAAAAATGGAGTAGAATTTAAGTTCACAGTATCTCAAAAAAAAAAAAAAAAAAAAAAAAAAAAAAAAAAGCTTTCAATAGATTAAAGGGACTTTTGTCAACAACTCCTGTTCTGCATGTTTTGAGACAAGGAGCCCCACTTGAATTACACACAGATGCAAGCAGCCAGGGACTTGACGCTGTTTTGCTGCAGAAATCTGAAAATGAACAAATTCATCCTATTCCCTATATGAGTAGAAAAACCAACTCCCAGCAAGAAAAGCTATGTAGTTATCAGCTGGAAATTTTAGCTATAGTAGAAGCTCTTACAAAATACAGAAATTATTAATTAGGCTCAAAAATCAAAATAATTACAGACTGTGATGCTTTTCAAAAGACTATGTTCAAAAAAAGACATCTCGCCTAAAATAGCACGGTGGACATTACTTTTGGAAGAATTTGAAATTGTTCATGGATCTGGGAAACAAATGAGACACATAGACGCATTGAGTAGAAATGCTGTTATGATGGTTACTCATTCGCAATGAGAAGTGACCATTAAAATTGTAGCTGCCCAGATTAATGATGAGCATCTCCAGTTGCTAAAATCCTTAGTCGAACAAGGGCCGAAGGACAATTATGTAGTGAAAGATGGAGTACCAAACAAGTATGACAGAAGTCGTGAGTTACTTGTAGTGCCTGAGGCATTAGAACTCGAAATTATATGAAATGTTCATAACTGAGGATACTTTGCTGTGGCTAAGATGAATGATCTACTCAAGCAAGATGTTTACATTCCTAACCTCAGAAAAAGAATTCAAAATAAAAATAAATGGACCTATAACAAGAAGAGAAATAAGGATCAAGTATGCAACATCAATGATTTAGTGGCTATACAACACACCCAGTTCAAGAGTGGATTAGAGTTAAGACCCAAGTTCTTTGGAACATATCAAATAACTGGTAAAAAGGGTAAAGACAAGTATCAGGTGGAGAAGGTTGGATATCATGAAGGTCCTAGCTATATCTCTTCAGCTGCTGATCACATGAACCCATGGATTGTTCCTGTGTTTAGATTTGTCCAACAAATCCTTTTACATACATACAAGAGGAAAACTTTGGTACTTATGTACTATGACAACTACCTAGCGATATTTGGAGATAAAAACATTGGCAGGACAATCCAGATTTAAATAATATTTACATAATATTCTTTATTTTGGCACCTTCTATAATCTATATTAGTGACTAGGTTTTTTTTAGGAAGTCATCATATTATTTTTTTTCGATTGCCAGTTCTGGCGACATATCTAGGTAATCTTTAAAATACGTAAGTATCAAAATTTCTGTACATACATACCATACCTTCAGTTTATTAGTATAAAATTTTGTTTAATAGACATTATACTTAACATTTTCTGCGATAAATTTTGTTTGTAAATTATATAATTAAATGTTATAATAAAATAATATAAGGATTTAATTTCAAATCATAAAACTTAACTAAAAATTTCAATTAATTTTTATTTTTAATATTAAGCACTTGTAGAAATTGCATATGACAAATAAAAACCCTGAATATTTAAATGTATCCATGTATATAGATATGCATTTTGTTCACAGTACTCAGAATAAAAAAAATTGCAATAATTAACAAAAGGTTAAAATAAATAAAATTAAGGAAAAATACCATAGGAATCAATTAATATATATAGTCAAATCTACCTTCTTGTGTAGGAACTGATTCTTCAGAATAATTAGCCATGCGTCATATTTTTAAATCTATGTAAAGAAAAAAATAAATTATAATAAAATTTTTTGTTGAATAAAAAATGTAATTAGTTAAAAAGGAAATTACATTTTTTTAATATGTCTATTCCCATTTTCATGAAATAAAAACTTTTTCAAATGAATGAATTACATACAGTAAACATTTTTGATACTTACATATTAACCACCACAGATAATTTTGTGCCAAAACCTAAGTAGAAGTAGTGCTTAATCTGTAGTTAGAATATTTCTTTTACAAATTATGAAAAGTTTACTTATAATTATAAAAAGAAATGTTCTGATTATAAAGAAATTTCTTTGAAATTCAATCGGCTTAAAAAGCTGTGATGGCATTAATAAGTAAGTACCACATTTTCAACATAAAAATCAAAGAAAAAGATTCTGATAGTTTTTAATCTTTGTAATTAATAGAGCACATGGTATGGAAAATTATGATTGCTTAATATCTTTTCTCCCAAAATATAGAATTTTATTTCCGTTTGTGAAAAGAACCCAATTTGCAAATTATTTTGAAAACTTATTTCAAAAACTGATAACTCAATTTTGAAGAATGTATTAAATAAATAAAAACAAAATCGCTAATGACATAATATCCGCTGACCATTTTCATCAAAATTTATATTTCCAAATGTATTTTAAAGCCGAAGTTTACTTTTGTTTTGTTTAATACAAAATAACTCATTTACAAAATAGCTCAGGTAATGTGATCACTAAACTGTAAGATTAAGTACTAAATCTGTACTTAGAAAGCATATCTTTTTCACCAACAAGAACTATAAAATCATCTGGAATAATAATTTAGCTACAACAGTGAACAAAACACATAACATGCTAAAAAAAATGTACAAACCAGTATTGATGAATGATTGTTTCAAAATGAATATTCACTTCAAAATATTTAGTTTTTCATAAGGTTTATTTGCAATTTGAAGTTTAATATGTTATTATCTTGAACATTAAATTTTAAAATAAATAATGGTATAAGGGATTTGGTTAGACTATACTTTAGAGTGCCCCTTTGATTCTTACCAAGTTGTAATCGCGATTGATCGCCAAACTGAGCAAAACCGAATTGTGATCTGATAGGTTTAGATCCAGTCATGGCTCTGATTGGCTTATAGTTTTTAGAATTTTGAAAATCCAACGGACGTTGCGTTAATTTTTAAAGTTCAACCATAACTGTTAGCACTGTAACAAGCGCGAGCAGGAGTGGCGCCAAAAAATTCCAAGTTTGCCAAAGGGCACCCTGAAGTATAGTTTTACCAGGGATTTTATTATAAAATCTCTGCATTTTATAAACTTAGAAAATTATCCTTGCCTAAATCTAATCATACACTTTATTATTTCTGGAAATGGCACTAAAATTTCTTTCTTCATATACATAAGAATAATTTAGTTTTTTACCCTTTATTTTTTACACACAAGTGTTTATTAGATGAGGAATTTAAAGTGGATTCCAAATGACAAAGAAACAGCCACATTTTCAAAGGTAACACCATAAGCTATTGAAGTTACATAAAAATTATTGGGGGGGGAAGAAGAGTCTTATATTTCTTTAAAGCTTATAAAAAATTTATTTAGAAACAATTTTCAAGATTAAATACCCTAATATTTGATTTGATAATATCCAATAATTCTTGTAGCAACATCCAAATTCAAAAGCAATATTTGAAAAAAAAAATAATGCGTGCAAGTAATGTTTTATATGCAAAACTATAAAATATATAAACACATTTAGTAAATCATATAAATTAATATATTCTACCATACTTTAAAAACAAAAATGGGTTAGACTATACTTTAGGGTGCCCCTTAGATTCTCACTAAGTTGTAATCACGATTGATCACCAAGCTGGGCAAAATCCAATCATAGTCTGATTGCAACAGAGCAATTGATTGTTCTGTGCCTACAAAAATCACCAATAAAAACGATAGCCAAACAAAAATCGCTATGTTTGCCAAGGGGGCACCCTAAAGTATAGTTTAACCCAAAATTGAAAACAGTAACAACAATGTATAATATTGGGTATTTTGATTTTTATTTAAATCAGCGAATATATTAAGTTAAAAAAAATATAACTTTTATTAGCTTAATATATTCATTGATTAAGTATATCCAAAATTTATAATAAAAATGATGCACAAGCTTTTAAATTCCTTAAGTATTATGGCATGATTGGCAACTAAGAAAAATTAAATACAATTACGTAGTAATAGGATAAAGCACAGGAAATTTATACATAAATTTATATATCAAAGAGTGATTGATTCTTTTGTTTTCAACATGGATTGAATTGACCTATCTGAAATCACCCACAAATTATCACTATAACTGTTCTTTAAAACTTAAAACTAAGTATATACACTGGATTTAATATTTCTATTTATATGTTGAATAAATGGAATTCAAAACTTTAAAACTGCGAACGAAAATGAATGAAATTTTCCGCTTTATTTTCACTCTCTTCACTTCAATTTCATTTACTACGGTCTCTGAATATGACTCTTGAATTTGTTATGTTAAGTGTTTCTAGCAAACGCTTCCACCGTCACTAAAAAACTAAATATATATATTTTTTGTGCTTTACTTTTCTGGTTGTTTGTTAATCCATACTGTCCAATAACATCGTTATACAATGCAATAAAAATTTGCCAAGAACATATTATAATTTCTTCTTCGGACAGGCCAAGCCAAGCCTAGGTCACTTCAATAAGTTTTCCCCATCTTGCTCTCTTTGACACCATTGTCTTCCATCTTTCAATATTATATTTTATCAACTGAAAAATTTTAACTCACTTTTGATCTTATTAATCTGAGTTCTGAACTTCCAATGAGATTCCCAGAAGTTCTATTATAATGAAACAGGGGACTTCTATTATAATAAAACAAGGGACGAGCTGCAAAATACTAATTCTTTATTAGTTATGAAATTTCAGAAACTACTGAAAATTGTGGACCATTGTTCGAAATTATCTCATAATTAAATTAAAAAATTTCTCATAATTACTAATTGTAATGTACACTGAAGTATACAGCATTGTTTACTGTTTATACATAAAGAGAACAGGTACGAAATCCTGCAAATGATTTTACATCCAGCCGATTTCAATTTTCTAAAGAGAACCTTATAATGCAATAAAATAATAATCAAATAATTTAACTGACAAGAAGGACGTTCATTTAATTGGATTTAGGAAAAGTGACTTGCGAAATAAAAATTTGAATCATTTGCTTATCGTTAAAAAAAACTACGATGTCTCAAAATTCGAATGAGAGACTATAGATTTATTTTACTATATCTATTTATCTCCAGAGTCCAATAAAATTTCTGTTTTATTTAAACTATAATTATGATTTTATAATCCGTATCAATTTGGCCATTATTATAATTCATATCTCTATATGAATTCAGTTGAAAAAACAAATAAATATATTTCAACTTTTATATCTTTTTTTATAGAGGTGAAAGGCATTTCTTAACTTATAATTTAAAAAAATCATTTTTCAAGCAAAATTTTAAATTAAAATAAAACGCATATATTAAATATTTGCATGCATTTTGCTCACATTTTTTTTTTTTTTTTTTGTAATTAATGTATTTATTTCACAAGGGCAAATACAAAAACTCTATTCCGATATTAAAGAAAGACACTATAAATAACATAATATTTGCATCGCTAATAGATATCAAATAAAATATACTTAATTTAAGTATAACAGCAAAAAAAGGAAACTTCATTCGCATATCAAAGTTATTAAATGCAAAAAATGAGAAAAGGTTATAAGAGCAGGTAATTTTAACTTTGAAGATACTCCTTTATTTTTTATCATCAGAAATTTAATTATTTGGCTTTTGTTTAAAGACAACTAATCTAAAAATGTCACAAAAACATGATTTACGGGAATCTATCACATTTCATTTTATTGATATATGAGAATCCAAGAGAAAACAAAGAAACGTAGCAAATAATCTTGAATTGTTAGAGAGTGTCGCTCAAAATAGTGGAATGATTCAAAGAAATCGGAAAAGTTGTAGGTCAAACAAAATCGGCCACATCATATCTTATCAAATAATGAATATTTTTATAGTTCGTTAAAATAAACAGTTAGTGCTACTCAAATGCATTTTATTTCGGCAACAAAAGGAAAACTAAGAAAAGCAATTGAAAAATAAGCCTCAAGTTTATGCAAGCAGACCAGTAATAGTTTATATTTCATTAATAATAAGACATCATGAGAATCAAAGAAAATAACTACTGAATATGCAGATTGGTATATTGAATCCCAGAGTTTTGCATCATCACGCCAACGAAATTACAGTAACCCTTTTAGAAGGATCAGAAAAAAAGAATTTACTATTTGCCTCGGATATACGAATGAAAATGTAAAATGTCTGTGTATTAGCAAAAGAAAAGAAAATTAATAAAATTGTTTGATAGTGATGAATATTGTGATGGTGAAGTTTATTTTTACATAACATAACAATCTCTTCAATGGTGACTTTAACATACGGATTTCAGCATGCAACCTATTGTAAAGTTATCTGAAAGTTTACTCCCATAGAAAAAGACGAACAGAAACTACTAATGCTGTTTTTGATCCGGTTGCAACTTTTTCAAGTGGTTGTGATTTATTGCTCGAGTGAGTCTTCTAATGGAATGTTCCAAAATGATAGAGGGGGGTAGCAGATAAGTGTTTTTCATTACTATTTCTTTATTCTGTGCTTTTTTTTCAATCTAAAATTTGCAATTCTTCTGATTCTACTTTCGAGATTATAATTAATTTATTTTTTCGTATTTACGTTTAATAATTGCTTAGAATCATTTTGATGAAAGCAAATCCTTAAAATATGTATAATTGTTATTATATAATTTATTATTAACAATTAAACATTAAGCAATTTTATTCTTAAAGCTTGCATCATGACTGGAGTTAACACTGTTCAAATTCCTGTATATAACAGATCTGATCCGGCATTATGGTTTGTAAGGTGTGAAAGCACGTTTGCTCTTGCCCTATGAAAACCCATTACTGAATCGATAATTAATATAATTATATTGTATCCCATCTTCCGCCCGAAACTGCATCATTAATTCGTGATATTCTAAAGAAACCAGATGCATCCGGTTTCATTAGTATATCATACAAGCAGATTAATCAGCAATTAATAAACTGCTCTGGATATACTGCATCCGGTTTTATTAGTATATCATACAAGCAGATTAAACAGCAATTAATAAACTGCTCTGGATAATCATCAAAACTAGAAATTCGTTATCTTTATTAGGGGAAAAAATAGGGTCGTACAAACCCTCAGACCTCTTATGAAACATGAAGCTTCACGCCGAATCGCATAATATTCCCGATAAACTAATGTTAGAATTGTTTTTGCAGCCATTGCCTTCCGATATTCAAACTACACTACTGGCCATTAAAATTGCTACACCAAGAAGGCGACATGCTACAGACGTAAAATTTATACGAAAGGAAGAAAGTGCTGTGATATGCAAATGATTAGCTTTTCAGCGCATTCAGACAAGGCAGGTGCCAGTAGCGACACCCACATTGTGTTTAAATGAGGAAATTGTTCAGCCGGTTCCTCATACACAAATTGCATTTGAACGTTGTTGCCTGGTGAAAAGTTGTTGTGATGTCTCGTGTAAGAAGGAGTAATGCGTGCCAGCACGTTTCTGACTTTGATAAAAGTCGAATTGTAGCGTACCGGGATAGCAGTTTACCTTATCGCAGTATTGCTGCTCGCGTTGGTCGAGATCCAATGACTGTTAGCAGAATATGGAATCGATGGGTTCAGGACGGTAATACGGAACGCCATGCATGATCTCAACGACCACCTATCACTAGCAGCCGAGAAGACAGGCATATTATCCGCATGGCCGTAATGGATCGTGCAACCACGTCACCAGCCGTGAGTCAAGAAACGGGGTCGTTTGGAAGACAACAAGTGTCTGCACGAACAGTTCGATGACGTTTGTAGCAGCATGAGCTCTCAGCTCGGAGACAATGGCTGCGGCTTCCCTTGACGCTGCGTCATAGACAAGAGCGCCTTCAATGGTGTGATCAATGACGAACCTGGGCGCACGAATGGCGAGACGTCATCTTTTCAGATGAATCCAGGTTCTGTGTACAGCATCATGATGGTCGCATCTGTGTTTGGCGGCCTCGTGGTGAACGCACACTGGTAGCGTGCATTCGTCATCGTCATACTGGCCCATCACCATTGGATACACGTTTCGGTCACCTCTTGTTCGCATTGAAGGTGCTTTGAACAGTGCACGTTACATTTCTGTTGTGTTACGACCCGTGGCTCTACCCTTTATTCGAGCCCTGCGAAACCTTACGTTTCAGCAGGATATTGCCCGACCGCATGTTGCCGGTATTGTACGGACCTTCTTTGATACGGAACATGTTCGGTTGTTGCCTTGGCCAACACGTTCTTCAGATCTTTCACCAATAGAAAACGTCTGGTCAATGGCTGCCGAGCGACTGGCTCGTCACCAAACGCCAGTCACTATGGTTGATGAACTGTGGCATCGTGTTGAAGCTGCATGGGCATGTGTACCAGTACATGCAATCCAATCTCTGTTTGACTCAATGCCCAGGCGTATAACTGCTGTTATTACTACCAGAGGTGGTTGTTCTGGGTACTGATTTCTCTGGATCTATCCAGCCAAATTTTTTTGAAAATTTAATCACTTGTTATTTCTAGTATAATATATTTGTCCAATAAATATTATTCTGTTATCTGCATTTCTGCCTGGTGTAGCAATTTTAATGGCCAGTAGTGTATTTTAGCTATAGTTTCCGATCTAATCATTAGAGAAAGCTGCTGAAATATCAGATCACATAATTGCTGTTAATCCATCTTCTGTTGAAACGTTTTCAGTTTCCGAAATAAATAAAATTTTTATAACTAAAATATTTCGCAAAATTGGAAAATTAATGAGCTGTGTGATCAACATTATTTTTCTGGTAGTCGTCGTAATCAACGCAATCGCGAACGAAGTAATTCCATTAAACAAGATTTTTCTATTTGTTGGTATCACAGGCTTTTCGGAAAAAAATGTAAAGATGATAAATATGTTAAACCTTGTGCATAGAAGGAAAACGAATGCAGCAAAGAACAAAGGCGGCATATTTTTTTGCCTTGAGAATCACGTCACCTGTTCATTCGCAACCGGACTTCAAATATTTCGTTTCTGGTCGATACTGGCTCTAACGTGTTCTTAATCCCTGCTGACAATTATCAAAAGCGAAATTCTTAACAACAAATGCTTTTAATCGCAAATTCTTTCATAATTAATGTTTATGGACAAAAGACAGATTCTTTAAATTTAAACTTGAGAATAAAATTTACTTGGACATTTCTAATGGCCATTTCTAATAGCACACCCATTTTAGGAGCAGATTATCTCCATTATTTTGAATTGATTCCATATCTCAAGTACAAATGTCTTAGAGATACAAAAACGAAATTACAATCCATTGGCTATTTACACCAATCTATATACACCAATCTTCATTCAGCCCAAGTTTATACTCTTAGGAATATTCCATATCATAAACTTTTGAAAGAATTTCCTACAATTATTAAAATACCTAATCCAAATCAACCAGTGAAACATAATAACTTTCACTGTATAATTGCCAAAGGTCCTCCCGCAGTTGCAAAACTTCGAAGGCTTGCTCCTGATCGTCTTAGAATTGCAAAAACTGAATTTCAAAATATGATGCTGTTAGGCCACACAAGATCTTCGAGAAGTAACTATACTTAACCTCTATACATGGTCCTTAAAAAAGTTACTTTAGACTGGAGACCAGTAGGTGACTATAGTGTTTTAAAAGCTCAAACAATTAAAGACAAATACCCAATATCTTGTATACCGGATTTTACTGCAGAATTGTGTGGATTAAAAATATTTGGTCGCGTAGACTTAATTAAGGCCTATTATAAAATTCCAATAAACCCTAGGGTTTGTTGGAATTTGATAATATATACAAAACCACGATAACCACCCCATTTGGTTTATTCGAAAGTACACGGATGCAATTTGGCCTTTGCAACGTATCTGCTACTTTTCAACATTTTACAGCTGAGATTGCATACAGGTGTTTATGCTTTTGTCGATGATATATTTATTGCTTCTAAGAAACCCCAAAAGCATTATGAATATTTAAAAGCTTTATTTGCAAAATTGGCAGAATACTGATTATGTATTAACGCTTCTAAATGTACTTTTGGTGTTTCATCAATAGATATTCTAGGTTTTAATCTTTCTGAAGAAGGAATTAAACCTCTATCTGATAAATTTAAATTCATGTTAGTTTTTCTAAATCAGAAACTTTAACTCAATTACGAATATTTTTAAGAAGGTTTAACTTTTATAAATGCTTTATTCCTAAAGCCGCACATTTACTTGTGCCAATTATTTAATTTTCAGAAGGACACAGAAATAAAAAGAAATATCATTTTAATACTCGTAAATTATCCCAACAACTTACATGAAATGAAAATGCAAATGAAAAACTGGATGATAGAACAGGTTAACTCCAGAGAAACTAACTAGTCTTCTAGGTCAGGTGAATTTACTGTTTCTGATTCGGCTTGTGAGAAAATTAATGATAACACTGCTAATGTTGCAGTTAGTTCTGTACCTGTAGTTGATAATCCAGAACGCCCAAGGAAAAAAAAAAAAAAAAAAAAAAAAGAGCGGAAAAATTCTCAGAGGAAATATTTGAAAAATCGAAGAAAACTGCCAAGACTCCAGTTAGCGTCAAACCAGTCCCCATTAGTATCCAAAATCAATTTCAGTAATTGAGTTCAGGAAACGATGACGATAGGATTGAGGGAAACCCCCAGCACCCATTCAGTCAAAGGAGAAAACACCTCTAATTACTGTTAGATATGGCGATAGCCACATCGAATTTTTAACAAAACTAAAATCTGAACTCCAAGTTGATTTTGAAGTTAGAACAGAGGGCTCAAATATGAAAATATTTCCCCCACCACACAGAAATTCACACTTAAATGATCAATTATTTTAAAGAAAATAAAATCGAATTTATTCTACTCAGAAGTAGCAATGAAAAAGTTAAAAAATTCGTTATTCGAGAAATACCTCTAACCACACCCCAGCAGATATAGCTAATGACCTCATTAGGAAGAGATTTCATCCAATCAATGTCAACAAAATGACAAACCAAAAGACTGGCAAATTTATGCCTCTATTTTAAGTTCACCTTATTCCTTGGACAGATGGTGCCAGTGTCTACAACATTAACTCTATTTGCCATATTTCTGGCGTTAAATTGGAGCATTACAGAGGACCTAATTTGGTAATGCAATATTTCGGTTTTCAAAGATTTAACCATTCAGCAGAAATGTCTCGTGTCAAATATGTAGGTCTCCACAATCCAGACAATGTACAATTGATAGGATTGAAATTCCCGAATATTGTAATTGTAATGGGACTATTCTCACTAGTTACTGTTTTCCCTAAACCCAAAAGAAAAGTTCCACAACAAAATAATAAAAAAAATCCAATTAAATCCAACCCAGTTAGACCAGGACTGTGCTATGCCAATATTCAAAATCTCACTCCCCCCACCCACTATGGAAAATAACTGTATAAATCAGGATAATAATTCAGCTAACGATTTTTCTGTTTCAGTGCAATTATTAAAAGAAATAAAATCAATATTTAAGGGAATTTCTCCTAAAGATCTGAATGAAAGGAAAAACTCAGCGTCCCCAATGGATAAGCTAATTATTCTTATTAAGTATACTAATTAATTTCTTATTGAAAATTCCCTTGTACTCTTACTTAAATTTTTATTAATTTCATCATTAAATATTAATTTAATTCTTAAGCTAATAATTTACTTCTAAATTCTTACATTTCTTAAAAATTCGTAAGCCCCGTCCGTTTAGAGCACACTTTAACTTTATGTCAATCAGAATACAGCTGTAGTCTCCAGTCATTTTTCAGTTCCAAATTGAAGGTTAAAGGTCACATCGATCTAGGTACTTCGGAAAATGCCAGATGGCATCCACTGCAAGTTAAACTATACAATCACTACATTTTTATCATTTCACAAACATTTACTGTACATAAAGTTCAATTTAACCTAAAAAGTGAAAATTACTTGAAGATGTTATTTTGCATTGAAATATTTTGTTCTTTATTCATTAACACTGATTTTAATCCTTTAATTTAGATTACGCGAATAATCCGTAAAATAGATAATCTAGAATTTACTGTTTAATGGATAATAGAAGTGCATGTTTTCTATTAATGTGGGAATAATTGTAGTCTTTTAAATGAAAATGTTATCAGAAAAAAATCTTAAAATATTACGTAAATATTAACTTTGTGAAGGCCTTATTTGATATGGTTAACATTTGATTTTTAATCATAAAATTTGGAAATCGTATTGAATGAATTTGTTGTGTCTCATACTGGATATCTATATAAACGTCCTGAAACATATCAATAAATTATTTCAATAAAATGACAATTCAACACTTATAAATTTATTATTAAATTAATTTTTTTAATATTTATGGAACAAAAAAAAATAAATAATTAACTATTCTGTGCACGTTCAAAATTATTTCTGGGATGAATTATATGAATGAGTTTGGTATATAAGTATTAGTGAAAGAGGCAAAATTTGTGAAGCATATTCAACAGAGGCATAATAAAAATATTTAAAGATAGAATTATCAGTTGAAATACAAAATCTGTTAATTCAGCTTGCTGTTTTCAACAGTTAGTTAACGTTAACTCGAAATAAATATTATCAAGTATAGGGCAATACAATGGAAGAAGAATTCATTAACTGATAGCACATTTAATCAAAGAGCATCATCTTAAATAATCTTTGCAAACATAGTTTGGAATGCTTATGGATATACAAGCTGAAGATCTGCTCTAACATTTTTCAACTATCGGCATTAATGAAATATGACTCGTTCCAGAAACGCAAGGATTGAACGTTGAAGTGGCAAAATGAAATATCCTTAACGAATCACGTTTTCAATTGTATCATTCAAATGTTAGAATTAGAATAAATCAGATACTTCACAAATTATAAAAGATTACAGGAATGAATATTAATTTTAATATAGAGGTCAGCGTTAAAATGAGAGATTTCGTTTTCTGTCATGTTCCATGTCTATTATTGGATTTTAAACAATATCTGAACTACGAGACTTAAAGACATGTCTTTGATGGATGAAGAAATTCATTCTATTGCGTTGATTTTGTTTCTTAATACTTATGGTTTTTTCCATCAAGAAAATGAACCAACGATCGGTATTCTTAGAACGTTCGAATAGTTTCAGAAACATATGGTGACTTTATCTCAATATAATTTCTCAATTAACAATATGGGACAAATTTCAATTAAAATGTATGAATAAATTTTAAAAAAGCCATCCGAAAATTGGATCAACAAATATCAAATTAATTTAATTTGACAACTCTATGATATCCGATTTTTTGTATATCATTTTTCATTTTCTCGAGTAGCCATTATCGAGAATGATTGCTGTACATAAAAAGTGTTATCAGCAAGGATCTATCCTCTCCATATAATTTATTATACATAATATCAACACCTTTTAAAAACAAAAGACATGAAAATCAAAAAAGTGATACAATTTTCATTAAACAAAAACTAACAAAAAACTTCATTAAGTCTTATGTTCAGAGATCAAATAGGGAAATTATTTTAGATTCAAACTATTTTTTGACAAATCAAGGTGAAATGCAAACTAAATGCACTAAAAAAATGTTTATCAATGTAAGGAAATTTTTTTGTGTTTAATTTCAAACAGAATAAAAAACAATAATTAATATCATAAAAAATTTTCAACACTTAAAAATATTGTTATTACATTGTACATAATCACTTACAATGTGTATTCATTAATTGAAAAAAATTGCATGAAATTTAATCAGAACTTATAAGCAAGAGTTATTGCTCTATTAATTTTATACACTACTACTAATTCTAAAGAAGAGAAGGTTAAAAGAATTCATACTTTTAATTACAAGTACGTAATATTTGTAACTACGAAGTGGGTAAAAATAAGTAAGATATTTATGGATTCTTTGATTTATATTAAGGAATTTTGACATCTAGAGAATAAAAAATTACCATAGAATATCATATATTTAACAATGTTACAAAAATTGCAAGATCTTACAAGTTGGATATTTTGATTCTAACTTAACAAATAATTTTTTTGTTTTTATTTTTACAAAGAGCTATTGTGGCTAAATAAAATATAACAGCTTAATTGCACTAAGGATTTTGTTTTATTGCATTTTATAAATTAATTTTTTATTTTTCATCTGACTGAAAATTTGGATGCTGCATCAAAAAAGAAATTCTAAGAATAAAACAAAATTTAAATCTATGTAGAAGAATGAATCTTTAAAACATTGATTGTAATAAAAATTTTAAAGTTGGAGTAAGAAATTTTACTGGGAAAAATAAAAAATATTTCATTTAAGTTTCATCAAAATCAATTATCTTACATGTTCCATTTGAATGCTACAATGTGCTCTTTTAGAAATCTTCTGTCATTATATTTCTTATATGTCATTATATGTCTTTTCAGTATAATTTCAATAACTGTTATTGAATAATTTTCAAAATAACAATAATATATATACATTTTTAAAGACTTATCTGTTTTGACTGAAGGTAGCAGGTTCATTCCTAAATCATCTATAATCTTAAAGATTCTGCCGCGAATTTCATACAATTATGCTAATAATGACTGAATGTCTCATCAGAAGAGTTGAGTGAAGATCCTCGCTTAGGTGTTGATAGTATAATTGGATCATTGTGAAGGAATTATTAATCTGACAAGAAATTAATTATGTATGAAAGCGAATTTATTTCCCTCCTTATAATTCTTGTGTTACTCTAGTGAAAATGACAAACTTTTCATGAGAAGATACAAATGACAAACTTTTCATTAAGCGATATAACTATTGATTTGACAACGATCATTGATGTGGAATATGTGGAGTTTTGGGAAACCGGACATTGACTTGTCGTAAAAAATATGTGAAGAAAAAATTCCTCAAAATTTAAGCATAACCTTTTAAAAATACGACGAATATGAAGCCTCATATATTTCATTAAAATTCTAATGTGATCATGTATAGTGGATTAGAAACCACAACTTGCGCAAGTGTACAACATCTTTTATAAATGTCCCAGTTTTCAGACAAAATCCCAGTGTCTTGGCCGGTTTACTTCATGTCCGGTAAAATTTAATTTTATAGATAACCAAGAAATCTAAAAGTATTTAATTGCTAAGGATTATTTAAGATAATTATTTTGTCATTTATTTTTGTACTTTAGGAAGACTATAGAAGAGCAAAGAACGTCTACAAGAATTTTGATGAGCATGTCCGTAACAATGTGGAAGAAAATAATTGAAGGCTCTTAAGAAAGATGCATTCCATAATTGGACTTCTGGAAGAATAGGTTTGGAACGAACAGTTTTAATGGATTAATCTGATCAAAACAAATGTGATTCATTAGGAAAATTCTGAAACTTTTGAAAATATTAACAGTAATGTTTTGGATGTAACTGATATGAAAATAAACAATGATTCTCTGTTTGACAAAGTTGTGCTTGTTAAGGAGTATTTACAGTGAAACTGATTGTCCTTTTTTATCATTTTAGAAACTAAATTTAGGCGTTAAATTTTAGAAATATTTTTTGTTAAACTCAAAACTAGGACTGAAATAGGAAATATTGCTGAGTTAATGAAAAAAAAATCAAACATACTGTAATCTACAATTATTTACTATACTAGATAATTTGCTTAATATATTATATATTTTGCACATTTATATAATTGTTTTTAAAAACTACAATTTTTAAACTTTGAAAGAACAATTATATAATAAATAGAAGTGTTTATTAAATATAATTGTAATACATTAATATAATTCATTTCTATGCATGGAGCTTTAATCTCCTTTGATAAAACGAATTTATAATAACTTCATCAAAGTCAATAATTTCAAAAATTTCTTTCCACACTTAAAAGTTGTCGGTTACTTTTGTGACCTTGTCCCATCAATGATCGTAGTTATGTTCAAACTAATTTTAATCTGCTGAACGAATGTGAGAGTTAGCAATGCGAATATTGAAATAGTAAAGAGTATTTGAATGACTCTCATATGTTTGGGAAAACAGCTTCATCATACGAAATTACAAAGGAGATTATGAAAGTTTTAGAGGCTAACTCAAAGACCTGATAAATAAAGCAAATCTTTTGATTTTGATTCTTTTGGAATGTTTTATTAACAAATGCTTTTTTCTGAACAAGAAAAACAATAATTTCAATCCTCTGAATTAGTCGGTATTATAACAATTAACGTTTGAATCATTTCATTAGAAGTTTCATATTTTAAATTTTCATTAATTATTTGAATGAGTTAACTTTTAATAGCGACTTTCTGAAACTGATTTTTCATTTGAAGTGAGATATAAGATGTTTTTCATTTCTTCAGTATATTCAATTTTAATATTATTGATCTGGGTTATATCTATTTAGCAGTTATTACACAGTAATTTTTATTAGCTAATTAGAGTAGTTTCAAATTATTTGTCACCGAATATTGGTTTTTCTCTACATTCTAAAGCAAGTTTAAAATGATCAGCTTTTTTCTGCTTTAAAGAAATATGTATTGTAAACTGTTTAACTTTTGAAATTAAATTCACAAATCAAATATAATTCATTTGAATATTTCAACTATATAAAAACATTTAGAAGCAGTAATATGTGATTTAAATTGGAAGTCTACAGTTTGAAAATTGTCTTTGAAGTTATTGGTTCTATATGCTATTCAAAGAATAGCATCAAAGATTGAAATTATTTAGCTATCAACTCAAGAAAAACGTAATGTGATTTCATTGACGTAATGATGTAAAAAAACAAGTTTTTTTTTCTTGTTTTTGCCTGATTGAAAATTGAAGGATTAGCATTATATCTCTGTTCTTTTGTCAAATATTCATTTGTAGCATAGGTATTTGTACAAGACTGAGTTAATTATATATTGCATATAAAAAGAGAGCAGATCCAAAGTAATGTAAAAAAGTTTTGTTTGGTAGAATTAACCTGTTTTGTTCAAATTCTGGGTAATGATTCTCAAAACATTGAATAACCAAGTGTGATTGAAAAATATATGAAAGCAAATTTTAAAATATTGAATTATTTGTAAAATGTTAACTCATTCAATTATTTTCTTTACAAGAGATAGTTTTTATCAGAAGTGCTGTTATTGGCTTTTCATTTCACATGAAACATATGATTTCCGAGAAAATTTGTTTTGTAAGAACCTGCAAATCTATGAATGCATCTGGCAATGTTGAATTTTCATTTTGCTTAGAAGTGGGCTGTTTTTCCTGTAGAAATATGTGTCAAGTTTGAGTTAATGACTTAGCTGTGTGAATTTATTTAAGATTTATATTGTAAACATCGGCATTTTTATGTAGCAAAGGCTGATTTTTATTTGAAATTTGAAGTTTTACAGTGTTTTTTTTGTCATAATCCGTCCATTAATTATGTGGAAAATACGGGAACTTACTGATAAAGTGTAAGTACATTCCGTATGCATATCTTATGCATTTTTTAAAATTAAATAGTAATATAATTTTATTTTTTCTCGTGAATTACTGAAAATTATTGTTATAGTACTATGATTGTTTATTCAAACTTGGAGACTTATTGTGTTTTTTTAACTTTTATCTAATCACTATTTCATTATTTTGTAAAGATTTAATTTTTTCTAACCAATGACAATGCTTTTTTTTAACAGCATCATTAACTTTTCGGTAAATGTATCGTAATTTCATTTCGAATTCTTAGCATAGATGTTTCGGTGTTATTTTTTTAGCAATAATGCTAACAGAACTAAGGAAATTTTCTAAAAGCAATTGTTATACCTTGAAGCAATCCAAAAATATTTTAGCATGAAAATCAACATGTTAAAATCATTTGTATCATTAAATGAGAGAGTTGTTTGTATTTGTTGAATACATTAGAATAAAATTTCATTAGTTAATTTTTATGTATAATTTTTTAAATAGGCATTTTTCTAACATTCCTTCAGTGCGATTTTTTGTTTTGAATTCATTCTCCTTAAATTACTACAAGTATATTTGAGATTTACTGAGTACCATTATAAAAAATTATACTTTTTACTTATTTAAGAAGGATTAGATATTTTAGTGTTTAATTTTACATGCAAAATACATTTCTATAAATTATGTTTATATATATACTTTAATTAAGTTAATGTTTCAGATATTTTATAGCAAATTAATTAGGTCCAGATATCATTAACCTTTTTTGACAAAAACAAAGATGCCAAATTCATGTAGATGTACATAATGAGCACTTATTTCTATTGTTAAAAAGTTATGAACATGTCACAGTACCATTAAAATTTGATTGATAGTGATGATATAAATAGCTCTAATATTAAGATTAATAAAGAAAAATACACAAGTCCAACTCTAATAGACTTTACTAAAATCATACCAAAAAAAATATAAAAATAATCGCAAATTGAAAGAAATGAATTTTAATAATAAATTGAATTTAAAGACATAGTTACAGTCATTATTATTATTCTGTATTTATTATAAGCAGAGTTTACTATTGAGGTTTATAATCAGAAGAGATATAGTAGAGAATGAGAATATAAATGACATGTAAAAGCAGATATAAATCTGCCATTTTTATTTCCATAAAATTTCGTATATTATAGGTTCTTATTCAAAAGTGGTTGCGGTGGCATTTATAAGTAAGTATCTTATTTTCTTTCAATTAATCAAAAAAATACAAAAACAATTTACAAATAATATATATAAAGATACACAAGCAGGGATTAAAAACTGTGCTATAAATCTAAATGACATAAATTTTTAGAAAAATTTAAATGAACCAAGTAGGGGCACTTACCATAAAAATAGGAGTATAATGCAATCTAGCACAGGAGACAAGTGAGCAATAAAGTCAAATCAATTATGTATATAACACATTTCTATGAAAACTTGAGATTTTAATTATCAAACATTACTATTCACTGTAAATCTAACTTTATGTATATCAAATATTTCTACACAGTACTTAATAAATTATTACATGCGATAGCAATTTTTATTAAATAACATTCAAAGTGAAAATACTTATCTAATCATCATTTTCAAAATTAAAGAAATGTAAATTCAATTTATCATTATCTTACTTTCTACACACACCTTTCACTTACTACACACAAATACTGGAATTCAAAATTTTCTATTTAATACATTTTCAAAACAAAAACATAACTTCTAATACTAAATCATAAATAAGCAAAATAAAACATTTGGTTTATTTTGCCTTTTTTTTGGTTTGGCACATTTACTGCCTTATAACACCTCTGAGGTTTTTGCTAAATGTCTAGAAAAAGTTATTTAGTTTTTAGTAATTTTTAAAATAGGGCTGATGAAAATATTTTTTATTTTAATAAAATATACTTTTATTAATTTGATCCAGATTATTTTTGGATTATAGTTTAAATACTTACGTTGTATATGTTTTGTTTTTAAGTTATATTATTGCCGTTTTTTCCTGTTTTCACTAAGTATGGTATTGAAAGAGGATTTTACCAGTTTTCATTTTTCTGTCATATGATTTGTTAGAGAAATAAAATGCAAAATAAGATTATCTGGTTGTTTTTGAGTGACTTGTCTGTATGTTTGCTTTTATGACATTCACTTATTAAATAAATAAAAAAAAAATATCATTAACCCATATGGGATCATATTATTCCTGATTAAATGAGTCATTAATTCTCTATTGGTTTGAATTGATGCAACTGCTTTAATTCATTGCTTCATTGCATTTATTAAAGTTGCTATAGGTTTGTTATGTACTGCTACTAAAACTTTTTCTCTTTGTCTCGGCTTACTACCTAAAATCTACTGTCCATATATTACATTCTGAAATATTTTTCATTGTAAATTTCTTTTTTTTTTCAGTTTCATCCATCTTTCTAACGTTGACATTCTTAAGTAAATCACTACTCATCGATAAATTGTTTCTGATCAGTTAGCTCATAAATGGCAAAATATTATTTTTGAATGTTTAATTATGTATATATTTGTTCTTTCTCAATTGCTAATTTTACCATAAGTCTTAAGATGATGTGGAAGGTAAACATCTGATTATAATGAGTTTTTTACTATTGTAAACTTTATTCCCATAACTAATTTGACTAGTAAAATATCACTAAAAGGCTTCTTGGCTATAGTTTGAGCTTTTTATTTCAAATACCAAATCTGAGCTTAACAAATCTATATGCAGCGAAAATTGAAATATTCTTTTCATGATTTAAAAGAAAATAGTTTGATTTTTTATTAAAATTT
Organism: Latrodectus geometricus; assembly: GCA_026290005.1. Classification (NCBI taxonomy): domain Eukaryota; kingdom Metazoa; phylum Arthropoda; class Arachnida; order Araneae; family Theridiidae; genus Latrodectus; species Latrodectus geometricus. Next base: position 215,271 of record JAPDSC010115382.1, read on the forward strand.
TCATGATTCCAAACTGATTCTAAAAACTAATATCTTCTATTTTTACACAATATAGGTAAGTATGTAAATAATTTATTTGACAGTTTTAAAATATAAAAGAGTGCCCATGAATAAGAAGTATTAACTGAAATAAAATATTTGATAGTCCCTTCTAATGATGCAAGCATTGGAGATTGTATACTAATTTCTTACTTAATTAGCTAAAATTAGTATTTTTAACAGTTTAAGATTTGGATTGCTAGAAGAACACATCAGTTAGTCAAAAAATAATCAAATACTATATCCTGTTAATCAGATTATACTATAATTTTACCAATGGTTATTGCTAGATTTTGGATAGCCAAATAAATATAATTTTTTTTAAATCATTGTACACCATAGCTTAATTATTTTTATTCAATTCATTTTTGCAAGCTATGAGTTTAATATTTTTAATAAAGACATTGGGTATACAAAAAGTATAAATATTCATAATATTTAGATATTTATATTTTATGTAATTTTCTCTTTTCTCAATTGTAATAATTATTTACATATGTATAATGATATAATATGTGTTTTATATTTCATTTGATGGGTAATTAGAATTTTCTTTTATAGCACTAATGTAGTGATGAATTATACTGAAGTTGAAGCTAAAGTAAGAGAAGCAACAAATGATGATGCTTGGGGTCCTACTGGCCAGTTAATGCAAGAAATTGCTCAAAGCACTTTTACGTATGAACATTTTCCTGAAGTAATGGGTATGTTGTGGAAACGAATGCTTCATGATAAAAGAAATTGGCGTAGAATATATAAGGTAAAAGTTTTTAATAGTTAACATTTAAAAATAGTTTCTTTGACTTATTACTATTGTAATTTTTTCTACATTCAGGAACTAATTTCCAAAAATTAATTTTCAGTTTGATAAGATTTGAAAAAATGAGATTTTTAAAATTTTTAATTCCAGAAAAGTAATTTTATGGGATATAATCTTCCTTTCCACCATTTAATTTTTAGATTTCATTAACTAATTATATATTTTGTTCTGTTATTGTTTCTTCTGAATATATTACTTTTAATGAGATGTTATGGTTTTAAAATTATGTTTTGAGGTATATGGTTTTAATCATGGATTAATATCTCTTTGTTTCGAGGCCCATTCGCAAATCGTTTTCAACAAATTACGAAACCTAACACTAGGCAATAATTCACAAAAAATCCATCTGATTGGAATCGATCTACATTAGATTTTTTAATGAGCAACTACCAAATAAGGAAATCCTTGATAAGCAGCAAAAATCAGCACCAAGAATAAAGAAACAAGAAAATTCAAAAGGTGTGTGCTCAGTCACCAAAAAAAAAAAAAAAAAAAAAAAATTATGCATTTCAATTATAGCAGTTTTTTTAATTCAATAAGATTTTGTTGATAACGGACTATTTTATGGCTTGCTGGAAAAAAGTGCATATATTTTTATTCTGTTAACTGCTATGCAGATTAAATCTTGTTTTTTGACAGTTTAATCCTTTATAGCATGTCTAATAATTAAAACAAAACTCTTCCATTTATGATAAATTTACTCCTAGGTTACAAAAAAATATTTTAGTGTTTGCTACTTGGGAATTATATTAATATTTATGTATTTTTTAATACACGAGTAATTTAATAAATATTGTGTTAGTTTAGAGCATGTTTTATTTATTTTTTTATGCTTTTGAAATTAAATCTGTAGTTTAAACTTATGTGTTATAACTTGATGTTGGCTTAAACTTTTGCTTTAACCCCTTAAAGCAAGAGTTTTTTTCGAAAAAACTTCCTAAAATTATTAATATGCCATCTATGTTAAAAGTTTAATTACAATTTAATATTAATATAGATGGCATATAATTTAGCCTATCTAGTTTTACTGGAACGGGTCTAAGATGGGCATTAGAAATAACAAAAGCGCCTGTATGAGACAAGCATGTGACAATGACATTTGCCCGTATCTAACACAGGCAAATGCCTTAAGATGTTAAATTGTGTTTTTACATAGATACCTTATAATAAAAAATACATTTTTTAAATTTTCTTCTTAACCTTGACAATTTCTGTCTTAACCTTGTTATGTTTACAGACCTGGAAATTTCTTAATTAAATTTCTGCTTTTCAAATTGTAATATTTCTCAGCTGTCTTGATATTTATATAAAGATTTTTGAGTATGTATGTTCACCTATATTCTTCTCTAATTTTACATTTGAGTTTAATTCCTTTTGCTTATTTATGCCATAAAGTAAAGTTAAAAATTTTGTTAAATACATTATTTGTGTTTTAAAAATACAGTAAAAAATCAGGTCTTTGCTTAAAATTGAGATTGAATATCAGTTCTAAAGGAGATGGCAAAGTTAAATATTTTATATAATTAAATATTTGTATAATTTAATATTGGCAATTATGATTTTTAAATATTTGTATCAACTGATGAGATACTGTTTTAAACTGGCAACCAGTCTGATTTTATCCAATTATAATTTTAATATATTCTGTCTTATTTTCTATATAACTTCTGATTTGTTTTTCATTATTGACAACTATAAATTACTGTTATTAATCACTGATAATTGTTCTTGGAATATAATGATATTTAATCTTGATTCTTTTATTTCCTTTATGAACAAATTTTTAATATGCCAATTCAATTGCAGCCTCATTAGTTTTTATTGATTAGTTACTAATAAACAATCTCATTTGTTTGTTATCAATTTAGATTTAAAAAATGATCATGAGCGAATTCCAATGATATGTGTTTTCATGTATATTTAACATATAAGAATGAATTTTTACATTATGTAACCAGTTTGCATCATTTCAATTTTCTGAAATTGCATTTTAGATTTGCTGATATCAAATTTTTTGTTTCATTGAAATTGTTTCCTTATTAATATTATCAAAGCAATGTAAAATATGTTTGTATAAATGAACTTTCTTATTAATTTTTTGAAAAACATTTTACTTTTTTAAATGATGAATATTTTATTTGTTATAAAGCCTACTTTAAATATTTTTAATACATTTATAGTAATTTTTACTTTATGTAAAAAATAACATACCTATATGTAAAGTTTCTTTTTTAATTATAAATTAACTAAAGACATTTTTAGAGGAAAAATTCCAAAGCATGCAAAATATACTAAATAAAATGATATTATCCTTATTTTTGATGTCTAATTGTATTAGTTTGTTCTGGTTAATTAGATAATTTTAACTTTAAATCGTCAAATTAAAAACTGTTAAAAATATACTTTGTTGAATGTAAATTTGAACTGAGTATTTTCAATTTGCAAAATTTTATTCCCTAACTTTCTGTATTATTTTTTAAATTTTAATATTTGTCCTGGTCTTGATTTTTTGCGGATTTTCAAATATTTTCATCTGTATGCCAATATAAAGACAGATTCAGACCTCGGATAAATGATTTCTTTGTATCCAAATTGCAATTCTAAATTCAAATGCATTTAAAAGTATTTTTGTCATTATTAAGTAAGCTAAATTTAAAATATTGTTTAGAAAAATTGGGTTCTGAATTAATATTTTTGAGGATATTTTTTGCAATCAATAATAGAATTTTTTCATATTACTCCCAAAGAAAAATTGTCTTCCCTAGGAATTTAAAATATTTGATATTTATTAACACAAACTGTATACGCATATTTAGTTAAATATGCTTTAAAAATCAATATTGTTTGTAAAGTGAATCATTAATGTTTTAATGTAATCTGAAAATTAAATTATAATAATTATTTAATTTGAATTACATTGTAGTTGAATTGTTTTGTAATATTTTCAAACATTTAAAAAATCCTCTTTTTTTTAGTCTTTGTTGTTGTTAGGTTATTTGGTTAGAAATGGATCTGAAAGAGTAGTTACTAGTGCAAGGGAACATATATATGACTTGCGTAGCCTTGAAAATTATAGTCATATAGACGAATTTGGTAGAGATCAAGGTATAAATGGTAAGTGAGAAAGTTTTTTTTTTTTTATTGGATACACATTAAAGTTATTATTTTTGATTAGCTGTCCTAAATGTTAACTTGCTACATTTTATCCAAGTAATTTAATTTTAACAATGTTTTATCTGTTATAACTAATTGTCTCACTGCTTTGTATAACCATTTTAAAATTATAAGCTTAAATATTTATATGTTTATGTGAAACTATTTGAAAGATTTTTCAAATTAATAATTATTTTATATAATTGTTTATCTATATTTTTAATTTATATATTAAATTTCATTCATTTTTGTGAATAGTTAAAATTTTTAAAATTTAATCTAGTGTGTAAAACGATTAGCATTTGTTCTCAATGGCAAAAAATTGGTGATTATTTTTGATTTTCTTAAAAGATAATTTAAGATTTTAATGAGTATAAAGCTTTGTGATATACAGTGTGTTTGTGAAATTTTGTTCATTGTTAACTAAAGAATAAAAATATAAACAAGTATTTATAAGTTGAATATCTGATATATTTTTGAATTTGCGTTTTTAAGATTAAGTTGTTTTTAATAATTGCTTATTTTTTTTTAAACATAAGCTATAAAGTTAAAAATAGAAGCAAACAATTAGATTGCTGTGCTATTGTCAAATGTTCCAACTTAGGTTGAAAATGTGTTATGCACTTATGTTCAGTTTCCAAAATGAAAGTATGCTCTTAAAAGAGAAAAAGAAAATAGTTAGTTGGTCACTTTTTGTTGAAACTATTATTTTTTTACAAACAGTTTGTACTCATTATTAATTCTTGTTTAATTGTTAGTGCTTCCATAAATAAGTGTATCTGAATATAACAAATATGCCAGTAACCAGCGATAGAAGCTTAGGAAACCCAACTATGGACAAATATGTATAAAAATCTGGAATTCTAAATTCTATAAATTTTTTATTCACCAAAGAACCATATTGAAATAAAAGATAAAATTATAATTTATAAATTTTAAGTTAGAAAATCTTCTATCATATTCTGCATCTAATCTGATTACGTGAACATATTTCGTAAATTTTTATTTAACTGATTTAAGTAATAGATATTGATAGTTTTCAAAATGAGACAAATTTGTTTTTGGTCAGGTAATAATTTTTGTTCATAAGCATTAATGTTATCAAATTGAATTGTAACAGGATTTTTGCTTTGATGCTTAAGATTAAGTTGACTTGTAATATCAAATAAGAAAACCTTATTCTTTAATCTGTGTTGGTATTTGAATTCAGCACATTCATAATTTTGTTACTGAAAAAAATCATGATTTTGCCTACTAATTTGAAGAAATTTTTTTTATGCTTTGACTCAAAAACATGCAAACTTCTATATAATTTGTTTGATTGGTGCTTTCATATTCTGTATCTTCCAGAAATGTAGCAAATTCACAATGATTAAGTCCACATGCTCAAATGTAATTTACAAATTTCTTGATTATATTTAAAATATTAAGTATTAAACTTCAGAGCAACTATTTGCAGGTGCAGTACTATACTCTAAAGTATGCTGTAAAATGTTTAAAAAAATTATGGTGTGGTTTTTTTTTTAAATCTTGGAAATTTTTTTAACCATTAAATTTATTCAATAATACTATCCATGGTAGTATTATCAATTGCGAAACAAATTTTCCCTACAATAATTTTTCTTTAAAACTTAAATAAGTATGTCAAAAATTTCAGCTCTGGTTGCTTTATTTTGAAAGTTCATTTAGTTTTAAATCGACATGGCTTTTACAAATATGAATGACCTGCTAATTTTTCAGTTAATCATCATCAATTACAACAGTGCATTTCTAAAATATTAATGTTTAAAGGTGTATGGTTTCTCAAATGTTTGGCAGTTTCATCAGTTCTACTAACTATAGTATTTTGACTTGCACCTTTTTAAAATTTTTATTTGTGATGAATATAAAACTGCCTTTTTAAATAAGCAATTAATTGAAAATTTTCTTTCATTGAAAGTTTTTGATACACTTGTGATTACATATTACTAACTTTTGAGCAGCCACAGTATCTTTAACTCATTTAAAGAATAAATTTTGTTCATTTTGAAAAATTTATTTCAATTCTGACAATTTGTCTTCAAAATTCTGCAACATAAGTCTTAGTTAATTTTATAATTTGTATTATAGTGTTTTAAAATTTTCTTTTAGCATCTGAAATACAATTTTTACGCGACATTTTATTGTGTCTTTGAACATAAAAATATTTCAGTTCCCATTTTGTCTTGAAAATTATGTTATTATTCAATGTTCTCTTACTCATGGTTCTTAAAATTTGATTATGTTCTTATTAAGTAACCTCTTTATTATGAAAAAAATTTATTTTAGAATTCAAAACAATCATTGTACTATGTGACTACTTTTACAAATATTGTCTGATTAGATTGCTCAGCATTCTGCTATGTAAAAAAGAGTTCTGATTGAAGAGTACATAAAATAAATTCGTTTGAAATGATTTGTAAAACTAAGAAACATAGCAATTTTGCATCCAACATGCAACTTTAAAAATAATTTGAACGTAAAATTATATTCTATATTTCTCAATTCTTTATGATGAAATTCATTTTTCTTTTGGGGAAAGGTTCATTTTTCTATTGCTCAATTTTTTTCCAATAAACTTATTATTCTTTTTCCCTGTTAGTTCGTCAGAGAACAAGAGATCTTATAGAATTTATTCAAGATGATGATAAATTAAGGGAAGAAAGAAAAAAAGCTAAGAAGGCCAAAGATAAATATGTTGGCATGTCATCAGATTCTATGGGATTTAGGTAACTAAATTTTTTACTAGTCAAAACTATTTAGAAATCTGTTAGTATGGTTTCAAATTAAAATTATTGCATTCTTGTTTCAAAATAGAAATTTGTCTAATTATATTAATAAAAGAATAATTAGTAATATAAATGTATTTTTAGTGGAAAACTTAGTAGTAGTAAATTTGATGATCATTCAAGTAATGAATTTCATGATGGTATGAAATCACGCCTTCCTCGATTTGATCTTGGGCGAAGTAGAAGTTTTGAAGATTCCCCTGAACAGAGGTAAAATATTCACATTTAAATATTTTTTATTTCTTTGCTTTTAACTTAAATTTAAATTAGAATGCTGTTTTCAGTCTAATAAGTATTTATAAGTAACAATATTATAAATTATGACTATTTTTAGCAATGATGAAGATCGTAAATCAGAAAATGATGATCGATCAGAATACAAAGATGAGGAATCTGAATTCCAAGATGGGAAAAATTTTAAAACTGTTAATCAGACACAAAATAAAAATGCTTCAAAAAGTAGTCGTAAAATAGACTTGGGTGCTGCTGCTAATTTTGGAAAAGAACAAAGTTCAAATGTAAATGTTTTATTTTTGAAAATTTTCAATTATTATAATATTTTTTAAAATTAAATTTATTTATATATTTGCTCCTTTTACAAATATGTAGAATTCTTCTCCGGCTAAACCAGTGTCTTTGATTGATACGTCTCCTAAAAAAGAATCTAAAGAAGAAATTGATTTATTTGCAAGTATATCTGTCTCATCACCAACTAATAATGTAACAGGTACATGGTTTATGTTGAGATATGTTGATGAATACGAAACTTATTCAATTATTAGTGTAATATTAGAAATATTACATTATTCTTTAGTGTATTTACTTTTCAAGTAATCCACCTTTACCTCTAGTTTTAAATTTTTATTGTTTTAGATTCACAACTAAAACAATAAAAATAATTTAAAAATAGAGTACATTGTACTTAGCAAATATTTTATAAGGGTTTATACAACTACTGGAAACTTGTTAAAACTCTTGAAAATCTAATTTTATTCCATGACCTTGAAAGACTGATTTTTTTTGTAGATAGTGAATTACTCCTGTAAAATTTTAATTTATTCTTTAGACATTAGTCTTATGAGAAGATATTATATAGTGTAAACAGATTTTGTGTGCATGTGTGAGCAGCAAACAAAAGATGCACTGTTCCTAACTAATATGGTTTGGCCACATGATATGCATTTTTTTGTTGAATTTGAAGGTCTTATGATGCTATATTTAATATTTGATTGTGTGGTAAAATCATACAAATTTACAGTAAATTAATCTAAAAATATAAAAGCTTTTTAGCACCTTGATACATATTTTGAAGAAGATTAAAAAGAAATTTATTTTGTTTAATATATTTCTTAAACAATGATTATTTTTCTTTATCTTTTATGCAGATTTCTGTGAATTCAAAATCCATTTCCATTCAGTTTAAATTTAATTTGATTCCGTCGATGACTACTAAACAATTAATTTAGGTTAATAAAAATTCTAAAGTAATTATATCATTTTAAGTATGTATAAGTATCCATGAAAGTTGGAAATATAATACAATCCATCAGCATCCATGCTGATTCAATTCTTGTTTTTTTTTCTTTGAAATATTACCTTATAAAATTGTTTGAATGCAAATTATTTTTTATATTGAATTCTTATTAAATGAATTATAATTGATATGATTGTACTTTGGGAGTTTCATCCAGAAACAAAATTTGCATTATAATGGAAAATCCCAAATCTTGAATAGAATAATCATTTTATAAATGATAGCAGTGTGAATTTTGTGAATTAACAATGACATAATTTTTTATAATAATTTAGAAAAAAATGCAATTGCCAAACTGTTCAGTTTTAATGAAGCATAAAATTTATTACCTCAGAAATAATATAAATATTTATTTCAGATTAGTAAATATTTGCTAGTAAAGTTTTTCAATAATAGTTAAATTGGAGCCACTGATAATCATTTACAAATTAAATTAGAAAAATATTATTGTTTTCCAATTATCCAAGTACTTTATGAAATTATTTTAATGATATGAAGGAGAAATACCAAAAGTGTTTTTATTATATTTCTGTGCTTCATTTCTATTTTCAAGTTTTACATTTTTATTAATTTTAAATTATTGATTAAAGTTTAAGTATAATACTTTATTTGTCCTATTTGCTGTACTTTTGTTTTTCTCATTTTTTTTTGTATTAATTTATTGGCTGAAATATAAAACTACTTTAAATATGTGCAAGCTTTTTTATTTTCTTCTATAGCTTTTAATAATTAGTAAAAAGTTTATCGGAATTGTTTAATTCCAAATAAAAGCTTTTCTGTAAATGTTACTCGTACTGATATGAAATCTAAAAAATATTATATTATAAATAAATATGGATTAATATGAAATTAAAAAAAAATTTTCAAATACGAAGAAGAAATTATTTATATTAAACGTTTATATATCAATGGCAAAGAAATTTATAAAAAATGTGTTGAAATATTTCGTTCCACTGTGAATAATGCATGTTTGATTCTTTAACTGCAAATACAGAAAATTCTTTTGTTATTGTCTAAAGCATCTGAAATTAACATTTTAAATTATAGCCTTATATAAGTATACCATAGAAAGGTTAAGTAGTTCATTAATTTAAAATTTGAATTCTTAGTCCCTCTGTACATTTTCAGAATCGTATTAAAGATTATTTTGATTTTGTTAAATATAGAACAGATTCTTTTCCTTTTAAATTACAATAAAAGGACAAAATTATCACTTATAGATTTATTTTATTTTTGCTATTCTATCAGGGTTGAACCTTTCTGACATTTTTGAAGAACGAAAATTTAATGACAGAAACTTAAAATTTAAACTTTGTTATATCAAAGCCAAAAGCATAAGAAATGTATGCCAAAGAAACTGAAAAAGCTGGAAAATTAACATGCGCTGTCATGGAATTTTAGGAAATCAAAAATTAATATTGATAATAAAATGTTAAAATATAATAGTTAAGATATGAATCTGTTGAATATAATTATGTTTGTCTAAAATATGCATAAATAATGGTTTATATTGTTTAAAAAAATTTCTAAAAGTAAACTGGCAAAAATATTATTTGTTAAATAGGTAATGATTGGGAAAAGAAATCATTCATATTGAAACTGTAATAAGTTACATTAATTATATACTTCATTTTTGTCATTTAAAATGTTTTTAAATATTATGATTTTAACAATTGTTTTCATTCATTTTTGAAACTCACAATAAATAGGTTGGAACCTTGTAAATGAAAATTTAAAAATTTCTATGGTATTTAAGTAGTTAGTATAGAAAATTTTAATTCTTAAAAATTTCTGTTATTGCTGTGAGATTGTAATATGCTTTTAAAATTATCATTAATATTAAATTTAATTTGAATAATATTAATTTTTCACAAATATCATGCTTTCATAATTTAAAAATATTATGTGTGCATAATTACATACGTATTTGATAAAAAAATAATAGATTGATAGGTGAATGTTGATGTATATATCTCTTGGTAAAATTTTTATTCTTTGAAAACTCCTTGAAATCCTTTGAATTTGAAGTGAGAGTAATTTAATTTGAGTGAATCCTTTGAGAATCTATAACAGGTTTTGTAAAAAACCCTGTTATAGAAATTAATTTTATAATTAAAATTTATTACTAATAGTACAATTTGATATTTGTTGGTTTAATTTTTTTTTAAATATAGTTTAACAGAATCAAGAGTTTTATGATTTTGATAATGACTGTTTAATGTTAGACATTTTTTAAGTGTCGTCTTCATATACTTATTTTTAAATATACTTGTTTGTAATAGATTTTAATTTGTTTGCTTATTCAATTTTTTTTTATTATTTAGAAAGTTTCGTTGTTTTTTAGTTATAGATAAAAAAAATCTAAAGCATACTTTATTATATTGTTATATTAAATTTATTGTAATGGAAATTTTGAAAGTCTTTGCTTATGTTTACGTAAAAATATTTTTTTTAAGTTTCCAGCGATTAAAATACATTTTAAAATTTAATATTTATATATAGATTCTGCCAATGGAGATTTTGCTGATTTTTCTAGTTTTAAAAGTGCTGAAGATTCCAAGTATGTTTAATTTTTTAATAATTTTATATTATTTGCAGTATTGTGCCACTTATAGTATAATTATAATCTTTATTTATATTGCCAGGCAAGATGATTTTGCTGATTTTGTATTTAATACTGCACCATCAAATAAGACATCAGGTAGTGAATCCTTAAATTTCCTTAATAACAGTAACAGTTCTACAACCACTGCATTTCAATCGTTGCCAGCAGGTCTTCCTCCAATTCAGCCTGTGGGTGCTTCTCTTATATCACCTCCCATCACACCCACAATTAATGCATCTCAATCACCAATGATATCTCCTGTAGGGAACATTTATCAGCCAGTCCTTGGTGCTCCAGTTGGAATGATACCCACATCTCCCCTTAATAACATACCACCCCAAATGATGATGCAACCTCAAATGACAACTGTATCCCCAACAAATGTTATGTATCCTGTTGGTTATTTAAGTGGTGGAATGTTTTCTCAGGTAAGTTAATTATGAATAAATTTCTATATTATAATAAAATTATTAGATTATTCCGTAACATTTTTATTTCATAACAATATACTGTATTCACAATCATGCTGCTTAAAATATTTAATCTTATACAGTAAAAAATTCAATAAACTTATTTAATAAATAATTACAATTATTTATTGAATAGGTTTTTTAATAAACTGTATTTTATCTTTAGAATTTTGTGTATTTGATTTAGGTTCTTAAAGTTATTTCTTGATTATAAAAACAGATTTTATAATTGCATTCAGAACCCAATTATTTTCAACTTAGGATATAGTATTAATATTTTGCCCAAATGTTCAGGAAATTTCTCAAGCACATTATGTAGATCCTATGCAAATAATCTATCGTGTGCCAAAAGTAATTATGCAGTATCAAACAAATCAAAGCATATCATTCCCTAAAATTCTGCTACAATTTACCGTGAAGATTGTTATGAACATAGAAGCGGTTGACCCTGTCTAGTGGTTAGCATACCTGACTACGGATAGGGAGAACTTGGGTTCAAATTCAGCACAGCTTGGCCTTTTTGGACCTTGCGCCACAAAACCGAACCAACCAACCAACTTGGGTTCAAATTTCGGCTCGGGCATAGATGTACTTTCTCTTTCTGTGTTTCTTGTCCTTTCCCCAGATGATGGATGAATGTGGCCCGCCCTATTAACAGGTTTGTGGTGGTAATGCTACTCGCCTTCGTGATTTGGCTCACAGGTGCCCACCGGATAACGATGAGTAGCAGTTTCCGGCCTTGTTGTGGCGAAGGGTTAATCACCCAGGTGCTCGCCATTAGGAAGAAAGTTTTTCGCCATTAGGAAAAATATTTTTTTTTTATATATTTTAACTATACAAAAAGAGCTGAGAATTTTTAAACAATTTCATTAAGCCAATAAATTGGTTATTAATTCATAAGCACTATGAATATTTAAGCTTTGATAATTATATGTTAAGCACATTATTAAATCTAGCTGATTTTGCCACTCTTTAGTTTTATATAAATTTATAAAATATTTACTAAAAGCAGTTAAATGTTGATATAAAGTAAAAATTTTAATAAAAGTTTTCTTAGCTGGTAAATTATTGCCTTATAATTATTTAATGAACTAAATAGGAAAAATATATGATCTTTATTATGTCTGAATGCTTTATGGAAAAATTATCTTTATATAGAAATTGCTTAATGAAAGTTTTGATGTTTTTCAAAAAATAAATACAAAAAATATTTTTTCAGTATTTACATTTTTAAGTGTCATTATTTTGTTGTTAAAATATTTAAGGTACTTTCTTATAGTATATGTGTATCAATTGTTATTTTTAATACTATTCTGTACATTAATTTATCGGTTGAAGTAAATACTCATGTACTTTACAAACATGAATTTGTTTATGAAAGAAACTTTATTTATTAATAAATATAAGCAAGTGTTTTACTGTAGTTTATATTTATTAATAATAAAATGTAATCAAAATTCAACTTTCAAAACATTTCTGAACACAACTTTTTCGATAAATATGTATTTTGGCCCCTAGTATGAAAGGTAATAAAAATTGTAAGTTTTCAGAAATTTAAATGCAATCAAGTAAGTTCTAAAATAGAATTTACTTATTGATTCATTTATTGCTGAGGTTGTAATTAATTGGTTAGCATTCTTACTTTCGGCTCAACAATCCTACCTTGGGCATGGATATTTGTATCGATTTGGAATTCACTTTAAGGCATAGGTCCAGTCTAATTAATCATTATGTGTATAAAATGCTGATGGTTGAGGATGGTTGAGTGACAAACAAACTAAAACTAAACTGATTAGATTATGACTTTACTCTTATGAAATTTGTTACAGTTTTGAACAGTTAAATTGATGTTCCTTGCATGATTTTTAATCAGAGAATTTCAAAATTTTGCCTTCTAATAATATTAAAATTTAAAATTCTTTTCAATATTTTTAAATCTGCCATGAGAAACCAAATTTTCATCTAATTGGTGGGAATTCAAAAATGGAAATAAGTAGTGTAGATGACATTTTACTCTGCAGAGTGCTTCATGCATTAGACAGAAACAAAGCATCTCAAATATAATTTGTGTAAGGAGAACTTATAAACTTTTGATAAGGAGGAAATTAATTCATTTAATGGATTTTTTACATATGTGAATATTAGATTTTGTTTGTAAATTTGTTATGATCAAGATAATTAATAGTGGAATGTTTTCAATTTAAAAAATGCAAGAGGTTACTTTAAATATCCTACTCTTTCCAGAATTGTTGAAGCATGTCTATTTTTATTAAATGTGAATTCTTAATTGGAGAAGTTTCTTGCTGAATAGTTCTGTAGCTACAAAAGAGAAATCATCTTTATCAATTAATGATTCTGTATTTAAGTATTTACTATGTTATTTGTATGTGAAAACTTCCTTTCACTCCATTTGCCAAAGAAATGATGCATTGTATTAGAAATGTCATACTTAATATGCACCATGGAAAAGTCAATAGAATGTAATATATTGCCAAAGAAAGGTTGCAGGTAAAACAGTTTCTTATGAGGGGGGAATCAAATTATTTTCATGTATGAATGAATTTAAAAATTAAAAATTGTTTGATCATTGTGCATCAACTGAAAAACTTAAGGATAATGGTCTAAAAAAAAAGCTTTTTTTGTGATTATATTTATAAAATGGGTAATGTTAAAATGAGTTAGATAGTGGATTGCTAGTAAAGATTTTGTATCATATCCTTATAAATGATAAAATAAAAAATACTGTATTAAGGAATCAAAATTAAAACAGATTTTTTCCAGTCCCTTCAATTTTCCTATGTTTATATTGCTAAATTATTCCCGCTGTTACACTTTCAAAAATAAAAATTTTTCAATCATTAAACATTTTGAAGCCAGCACAAATTTATAAATGCCATTTTGTTCAAAATATTTTTAACTTTCCCTTGATACAAGATTTATCTCATCTGCTTAGAATTCTGGTCTTGCTTGGAGTTCATTCATTTTGGAAAGAGGTAGCTTTTCACTCACTCACTCACTCATTCATTCCCTCTAGTTCAATTGTGTAGTGTGCTCCTCACTGCAACATCGGGATGAGTATGTCAGGCCGTTCACTGAGGGAGCAAGTCTTTAAAACACACTTATTGCTTCCTGATTGCGGACTATTTTCTTGTGTTCAAAAGTCGTAAAATTTGCTATGCAAGCAAAAACTTAGGCTTACTGTAATGTTGAAAGAGAATACTAATGGGTCTAAAAAACTTTGCCCATTTGTTATTGGAAAGTCCAAGAAACCCCGATACCTCAAGAATGGGGAAACATTGCCCACAAAATACTAGGCCAATAAAAAAAGCTTGAATTTGACCTTTTTGACAGGCAAATGTGCACTCTTTATGCACAGATGGGTGCACACAACAGTTCTTTTATTTGTTGTTCAGTGTTCTGTACATCCAATGAAAATCCAACTTAAGAAATATTAGAATTGAATTTTTGCCAGCAAACTGCACAAGCACATTACCACCAATGGATTTAGGGAATAATCCATGCCTTCAAGACTTACTACAGAAAAAATAAATGTTGTACAGAGATTACTATGTGGGATGGATTCATGGTAGGACACAATG
The DNA here is from genome assembly GCA_026290005.1 of Latrodectus geometricus. NCBI lineage: Eukaryota > Metazoa > Arthropoda > Arachnida > Araneae > Theridiidae > Latrodectus > Latrodectus geometricus. The sequence continues at coordinate 230,298 of JAPDSC010115382.1, forward strand.
ACATTCAAAATATCTCTCCTGAATTCACTGCATTATATTGCAAAAGGCATGACAGAACATGAGTCAATCCACCATAAATTGTTGCTTATGGAATGAAGATGTTGCAACTTCAGCAGAACTCCTTTGTCCAAACTCGTGAGGAAGAAATAAGTGAAGATAGTGATCTTATATCTACATGGGAGGAATTGAAAATAGATTATAAAGTTAAATATTCCTCTATTTTTACAATGAACTTGCAACTGTGCAAACAGTGTTGGTCGAAAGTGAGATCAATTTCAGTTCAGGAAGAAAGAGTGATAGTTATTTTAATGATGATAGAGTAGTGAGTGCATTTGAGTAGAAGTAGTTTCTACAATAAACACTATGTAAAAAAATATATTTCTGCAGTAGATGGTGATGTTAATAATTTTGATCATGTGTATAAACTTGAAAAGTAAATTGTAAGAATTCATCAGAAGAAGGTAAAACAGTCATCCATATTGGACTTATGAAAAATTCTGTTTTTTATATATATTTTATATCATATATATTTAAATATTTAGTTAAAGCAGAATTTAAATTTTCAGTATTGCATTATATATGCAAAAGGGTTTTCCCTCCTTTTGTACTGTGACATGATTTAACTGTTTTTGTAATTCCTTGAAAACATAAAAGAGGAGTTCTATTGTATTTTGTTTCATTGTTTGTGAATTAGTATTGATTCAATGTATTTATATAGCCTTCTTCCTTGCCTGTTATGTCTACACCATCTACTGTGCCTAATCATTCTTCACTTCAAGATATAAGGGTAAAATATTTATATTATAACCATCTTTTCAAAAACATATATGCACATACTGAACAATGAATTAGAAACCCAAAGCCAGTATTTTATTGCCCCTCCTTTTGCACAGATAATATTTTCATTTGGCTTTCATACTTTCATTCATTTGGGCATTGAGTTTTCATGTTTCCAAATATATTTGTCTTGAGCCAAACCATGCATTTGCTATGTCGTTTTTTTCAATCTTGTAAATTAGATGGAAGAAGAAAGTGGTGTTGGATTCATCTTTTCACCATAGCCCACAAATTTTCTGTGGGAATCTTTCCTGGACTCCACATAGAATAGTCTGACTTTCAATTCTTTCTCTGGACTAAAGTTTAGCAATAACCAATTTTGAACACTTCTGTCATGATGTATAGTTACATTATTGTTCATCAACATTAGAGTAAAAGTGAAACATTGTAGGGTGCACTTAATCTGCCAGTATATTTAGCATTCTCATGGTTGTTTACTCTTAATGAACACCAGAGAATTACTTTCATGTCAACGGAACATGTTCCATGTTGTGATAATCCCATTAGATGCTCAGTGCAAGTAATGTAAGATGGATAGTTTCTTTTCTTTTCTTTTTTTTTTTACCTAATTTGACATCTTTCATGAGTGTGAATAAGGTGTGATCTATTTGATACATTATTTGTTTCAAATTTTCAAATGTCTTATGTCTTCTTTCCCAATGCCACTGGAACAAATTCTTGTTCTTCAAGCAGAAATGAGTGGTTTCCTGTATGTGATTTGAACTGAAATCCATTGGAAAGAGCCTTGGTGGGTGTCTTTTGTCATTTGAAGCCCAATAGAGTCCCTGTCTTGCTGTACAATTCTTCAGAGGCAATGTCGATCACACTTTTGAAAAATTGTGCTCTAGACATGGATTGGCTCTCTTCTAGACAAGGATTGGGTTTTGATTCCAATTTTTGAAAACCTTTGATTTGGCTACTTTTAAAAAAATAGTCAGATTTGTTGTCTTTGAAATTGAAGCTCCTGCTAAATAGGCATGAACAATAACTTCCTTTTTCAAGTGGTGAGAAATTTATAGTTTTCCTATTTTACTTCATTTATTTTAAAATGTATTCTTATATCTAACTTGCATCAGTATTCTAATAATGTGTAACCCATGTCAAAAAATTTACCTTTGTCATCTCTAAAAAGCATTTAAATCTCAACTGTTTCTAAGTCATTAGTTTGTGTGTGTATATAATATGTAATATCTGGAAATTTATTATTTAATGATAAAAAAAAAATACTTTAGTCTTCTAGGAATACTTGGAGTGATGCTTTAGGTACTGTAAATATCAATGTTGACAATTTAGCTCCTGCAAGTAAATATGACAAACAGCCTGCTCCTAGTATGAATCAGCTTGCAGGTATGTTACCATGGATATTGACTATTCTTGTCAAATTGTTGTATTAATTCACCACCCCCAATTATTTGCAGCATAGTAACAAAAGCTGAAATTTATCAGTATTTCTTAGTATTACGACTATTTAATATTTCTTTTCTTGCTCAGATTAAAGTTTTATCCTCATAAAGCATTAATTCATTATAATTGACAAACTGGTTTTCCAGGTTCCTGATGCCAAGCTTAAAATGATTTCTCAATAAAAAGTCATTTATTAATGCAAACATTTTTTGAAAATTTTCTTTTATATTTGGAAATACTTATGATCATTTTCCTATCATGGTTATTTCTGAACCCGCAGATGATATTTAGAATGATTTAATTAAAATGAAGATGCAAAAAAATTTGTAATTTAGTTATTTGAACTTGTTTTTTTCCCCCCAATAATTGCAAATAGCAATGTCCAGAATTTAATGGTTCGTATATTTTTGTAATGGATTTTTTTTGGTAATATGTAATATTTGAACATTTGTTTAATGATAAAGAATATTATGTAGATATTTTTTAAGTAGTGAAAAATGTTTTAATTTTTTCAATGATATATTTGAATGTATTTTCTCATTTTCATACAATTCCTAGAATTGATATAATTGTGGGGAAATATTCCATTCTTAGTGTACAGAATTTTAAATGCAACTTAATATTTTTGTGTGTATATGATTTTTATAAGATAATAATAAATTAAATTTATTATATAAAAATATATTTTTTTATATAATAAATATTATATAAAAATATGTTTTTTAATAATAACATTCATTGTTTATATTTCTTTAAACAATTTTTCTATTTATTTTTTAAAATTTGTTAAAAATTATTTTTTTTTACTAAATTTCTAATTTTTTTACTAATTTTTTTTTACTTAATTGAAGTAATTATACACAGCCCAGTCACATTAATGTGATCATTTTCAAAAATCAGCATAATCTACTTTTGCTGAGCTGACTGCTTGAAATATATAAGAAAAGAGTCAATTAAGTTTTTTTTTCTCTGAAAATGCTCACTGGGATATTGAATCAGGCTGATTACAGTGCTAGGTTAGGTGAGTGCAGATGCATGCCGCAAACAACCTGGTTGAGATGGTCCCACTGATTCTCAATTGAGTTTAAGTCAAGTGAGTTTGCTGACCATACAAGAACGATGAACTCATTAGGGTGCTCTTCAAACCACACGCATACACTGCCAGCTGTATGACACCTCACATCGTCCTGCTGATAGATATCATCATCATCCTGAGAAAAACAATATGCATATAAGGATGTCAAGGTCTGCAATGACAGGTGTGTACTTGCATTGATCCATTGTACTTTTCACAATAATGAGTGAACCAAGAGAATACCAGGAAAACATTTCCCAGACCATAATGCTCTTGCCTTTTCCCTGGATGGTTTCAGCAGTGGTTGGCTGGGTGTTTGCCTTCAGAGGTTTTGCGTCATACATGCCAATGTCCACTTGTCCATTAGAGATTAAAATATGATTCATTGGAAATTACTGCTTGTCACTCAGTGTACATTTAGTTTCGATATTTGTGTGCAAATTCCACCCTTTGTTCTCTGATGAACAGCTGTTAACATAGGTGCAAACCATGAGCCTGTTTTAGAGGCCCAGATGTAGCAACGTTCGTTAAAAAGTTATTTGTGAGACATTGTTGGTAATTACTTGGTTCAACTGGGTGGTCAGTTGCTCAATGGTAGCACATCTATTTGCTAATATACATCTCCATAGCTGTTGTTCACCTCTGTAATCTATGGCTAATTTTGCACCACATTTGCCATGTTGCCGATTTTGCACAGTCCTATTTTGCCATGCACTGTATAATTTTACCACGTTGGAATGCCGATAGTTCACACACTTACCCGTCTTGGAAATGCTTCCACCCTTGTCCTGAAAACTGATGATTGCCTTTTTAGATATTGGATAAATCGCTTCGTTTCTGCATTATATCAATGATTAGAATGTTTTCTGAAGCCCTCTCACAAACATACCTGCCCCGAATATACTGTGCTGTGACCTGGCTTTTTTGATTACTTATTTAAATATCGATGTTGAAAGTATCTGGTCACATTAATGTGACTGGACTGTTTAATTAAGTATTTTTTAAATTTTATAAAAATGTTTCATGTATGAGCTCATTATTTTAAGTTTTTAATAGTTTGAGACAAAGTTGGAAATTACTTTTTATACCACACTCTAATCTAAAATTGGCATGTGTGTGGGAAAACGAATAATCCCAACTGAAAATACCTATCAGATTGTGCTCTATTTTATTGCTTAGTTCACTTAATTCAAAGGATTTTTTATTGGGAAAACTTTCAAATCAATAATTGTTTTGAATGGAATCCTGAAAAGAATCAGCATTTGATAAATGAATTGACTATTATATTATAAAATGCAAAAGAAAGAATTGGTATAATAATCCTTAATTTTTACAAACTATAATTAATTGCCTTGCTGTTCAAGATAATTAGTTTTGATATGTACATATTAAGAGCTTCATATTACAATTAAAAATATACTTTTTATTCATTGAAGTATTTTTGAAATCCAAAAATTTACCAATTTATCAATGTAATACAATTTACCAAAAATTTGTATTACTTTAGTGAAAGAATTCTTTTGTTTTTTGATGGAAAATTAATAGATTAATTGTTTTTTACTCCAACCTTTCCATTTTTTCCTCTCATTTTTGATTTATGCTTTTAGGTTCCAATATAAATGCTGTAAATATGAATAATCTTACAATGGGAATGCAACATTTAGCTCTAAATCAACCTATTATAGGTATAGCTTGAATTTTTTTTATACATTTCTAATATTTAGAATTTTTGTTTAAACTATTTTTATAATTAAGTTTTTTACCTTTTACCATAAAGTCACTTAAAAAACGTTTTTTTTTTTTTTTTTTTTTTTTTTTTTTTTTTTTTTTTTTTTTTTTGCATTCTTGAAAAATGTTTGTAAAGCAGTTAGAAAAATTAAAATGACATCTTTGAAGGATCACTTAAAGAAAAAGATAAATTTAATCTTTTTTTATAGTGAATAAGGAACACAAATATTTCCAATGTTGGATTACAAATATCTTCATTAAGAAATCAGAAGAAGGGGGAAAACATTCTATTCTGAAAAGAGATTTCTAAATTTGATGTTCTCAAATATCTAACACTGCAAACTTAATTTTCTCAGAAATGATAGTAATTGGAAATTTTGATATTGCTTCGTTTTTTATTTAATGAGATTATGTTGCTAAAATGATGCTTACATAAATTGAATGTGAAATATAGTATTGTCTTAACTTAAATGGATTCAAATTGAGGGAAAACTTATTTCATTCAATTGTATATTTTCACCTAATTAATCTTCCAATGCAAAAATGTTTAGTGAGCAGCAAACTGAAACAACAAATTTATTTAAATATCAGTGTATTTGCATATGCATTTATGTATTTAATTTAATGAAAATAACATTGGTAATATAAGCACAGTACCAAATAATGACTGTAATTCTGCTTCAGTACTGTGGGTACTTAAAACTTGCCTATTGAGTTTTTACAGGTATTTTAGTTGGTTTATGTTGGAAGGGTAGAGAGCCAGAATTATTTTGAACATTTACTTTTCCAAATGCAAACAAAATGTTATACAACACCCATTTTCTATTTTGAGAGTATTGTAATTCAATCCTTGAATACCTCAGTTATTCTGAAAAGTGCTGTTTTGCTAAGCTGTATCATGAAACTAAATATTTTCATTTTCACTCACATGTACATTAGAAATAATTTAAGATTTCAACAGCTTACTCAAAAATTTAATACGGTGAGGGCCATGGAAGTTATTGTGAGATATTTTGAATATCTACTGTATGTTAATTTCTTGAACTTTTCATAAAATCATGTTTTATAGGAAAAGTTTATTATAGGAAATATTTCTCTATTTATAAGAAAAATTTATCTTTTTTTATTGGTCAATTTTTTAAACGATTTCCAAGCTTTTAATTTTATCTCGGAACTAGAGAAACTTTATCTCTTGCTCTACAATGGCAAGTATCGAATCAGATCTATTCTGAAGAGTAAATCTGTCACTTGGTGTGATCAGAAAAGCCAGAATTTCAATAAACCTATAAGCACTTGTTTCAAATGAATGGGTAATAATTAAATGCACATAAATAAATAATTTTATGCTTAAATCAAAGTTTTATAACAACACACAGAAGGGAAACATTGGTTTTTAAAGTATATATTTGGTCTTTCATTGTGAGGATAAGAACTGAAAGAACCATACTGAAATTGGAAAAATAAAGAAGCACTTATTTGGAAAGTTTCAATCTTTCCAAATGTAACCTTAGAAGCATCCAGTTAACACTGTCAGAATCGGTGAAAGATGATCATTGATATATATATATATATATATATATATATATATATATATATATATATATTTCATTTATTTAATGTTTTCCATTGATACACAATTATCATAATTACTCAAGTCTGCACAGCTATATCTAACTAGCAAATAAGTTGTCTTGACAGTCATTACCTTTCTTCCTGGCATGTCTTATCCCTTTTTAGCTTTTATGTTCTCCTTGTTTCATGAAGTGAGAGATTAAAAGCTGGTCAGCCCAAGTTCATGAAAGAAAGGCATATACTTTCATAATACTCATTTTATTTATTTGTTTTAATAATACGAATTCTGTTTAGAATTTGTGTTTCTATAACAAATAAATAAAATCTACATTGTCATACTAAATTACAGCATGTTTCATCAGCCATTTGTGTTAGAAACAGTAATGTTCTAAAAACACATCATTCAACTATAAAAGTTGCAGCAACGAATTTCTTTATTTATATGAAATTTTAATTATTCATACTTATGATATTAACACATCATTTATGTGCAATATTCACTATTTTTCAATTTTGAGCAATTGATCAATGCTTATAAAATCATAAGTCATAATATGCTTGCAGAATGATAATTTATGAAAAATATTAGAAACTATTATTCTAATTAAAATTTAGTCATTTTAATTAGAATAACAAATGATTTTTATAAACAAAATGTTCTTTTTTGCAAAGGATTGTATTTCAGTGAAATTTGCTTTCAAAATTTTATGCTCATTTTATTCTTTAAATTTTAAAAAATTTACTAATTTTTCTTTTTCAGGCCCTGTTGTACCTAATGTAGTAAATCCAGTAACTGCTAATGTGATGGGAGGTTTAACTTCTCCCCCTGGTGTAACTTTTCAAAGGCCAATGTTTAATAGCCCTGGCAATCTAGGCACATAAAATTAGTTTATTATATGACATTTGTTATACAATTAAGGAGAACATCATATTTATTAAAGATATTGGCTCCAGGAAGTGTCACAATTGATAAATACTAGCTTCTAACTCAAGAGAAACCCCAGAAAGATGCTACTTTTTCATTCTCCAGATTGTAGATGTCATTTTTTAATGAGTTTTCTTAATGAACTGAACATTGTTATAAAAAAATGGAACAAAATGAATCTTTTTATTCAAAGGTCACAAACTTTGAGAAATTCAGACACACCTACCTTCTTTTTTTTAATATAACTTTGTTTCATTTATAATGGTTTTCTAATGCTGTACCAGTTTTTAGTTTAATCTGTAACTTGTAAAAATTAAATTCTATGTTTAAATAATTTAGCCCAGAAATTTTTTAGATTTATTACCTTTATTTTGGTTAAATATAATGTGGTACTGTATTACATACTAATAATAATTGATTTAGCTATATTTGGGAAATGGATGTTTGGATATCTCATCTTATAATTTAACTAAACTTTTGTTAAATGTTCAGTTATGCTAGAGTTTATGAAATTTTATAATTGTTTTCTGTTCTTATATTTATCAAATTTTTTTAAATCATTTTAATGTGCTCAAATATTATCTGCTTTTTGGTTTTAAGAGATAATCATCATCATGTGCAGGGTAATTAATGTTTTAACGTCCATTAATAAAGTTTATTTTAGTAGAAATTGCAAGAATCTTCCATTTTACCATCATCTGTAATATTTATCATAGATAGTGTAATCCACACATTTCTTAAATATTTTAACATTTTATGAAGGTTGTATTTCCTTTAACATTTAAATTGAGCAGAAGTGATTAAACAAAATTATTTTTGTTAAAATGACTTTGTTTTGTAAATATTTTGCTTGTGTTGCTCAATATGTGGTATAATGCGATTGCAATATATTTGTTGTAATGTAATATAATTTGGCAGCATTTATGTGATATCTTCAAAATCAATGGATTGGATAATAAAATGAATGAGTTTAATGAAAATTGTAACACAATGTTACAACTTACTATTATGTCTTAGTTACATCAATGACACAATAAAACATGATTTATTTAAAACCTCTTTAAAATTATGCATTTACTCTGCATCAAAATGAATTATAAAATATTTTAATTGAAAATTATGTCTTCTATGAGAGTATTTCTAAATGAATAAAAATTGTTATTTATTTTAACTAAGCTTGGTCTTCCTCTGAAAACTGTTAATTTTATAATAAGATGAGTTTAAATTATGAAAAACTCTTCTACTTATTATGATGCTTTATTAATTTGTTGTTGTCTTTTAAGCATGCTTGTAGTTACATTTGTTATTGCTTAGTTTATAAGATTGTTATTAATATGTTTATTTGGTTTAAAGGGTACAATTACTAATATATACATATATAAATATGGATGTATAGAAATAAAGTTGTAAATATTTGTTAGTTTTAATTTTAATTCTTTACAATATGAAACTTTGAACACATTTCACCTGTTGGGAAGGGAAGATTTTGTTTTCAATTCAACAAAATATTAAACATTTAAGAAGCATTTATTAAAAGATAATTTTCTCTAGACATTATCTTAATAAAGCAGCACAATAAAAATATAATGAATTCATTATCTTGATCATTATGGGATGTCCATTTCTTTTGGAATAGAATTTTATAATTGTCTTAAAGCTATCTGCCCTCTTGTGCCAGTAAGCATTTTATATGAATTAACTAAACAAATGTATCTAATTATAAATTTATATTTCAAAAACTACTTTTGCATATGAAATCTACTTTTATATAAAATATTTTTATGTAAAAATAATTTTTAAAACTTTTTTCTTTCATAAACAAGGAACTAAAAAAGGAACCCTCTTTATTGAAATTATGCAATATTTTAAACAAGTAAAGAAATAATTAAAATTTCAAAGTTATTGATACTGTTGCTATAAATTCAAGCCAGTAATTAATGAAATTTTCCTCAGAAATTATACATGGCTATAAATGTTATAAAATTTCATAATTTTAGTTTGTGAAATTTTCTACGTGATGTTCATCTGAAGATATTTTATATTAACAGTGTTCTTTGAGTTTCTAAGTCTACTGAATTACATATCCAATCTTGCTCAGTTAACAAAAGATCTTGTTTAGAAAGTAATTTTCCTTCCAAAGTAAAGATCTAGCTTAGGAAAGAATCATAGAGAATTGAATGCCTATATTGCATTTTTTTTAACATATATGTTGTCCAGATTAATTTTTGTGGAGTTTTTGTTTAGGGGAACAATGAGTGGGAGAATGCTAGAAAATGCGGGCAATGCAATCATCTATTTTTTTTTTATCTTCAACATATTTTTAAACTATTAATCATGTATACTTCAAAACTAGCATTGATCTACTTTTCATTAGACATACACATAATACCATTACATCAGAAGTATGTAAGATGAATACTCATTTAGAAAATTAGCGTGGGTTCTTTTTTAAATAAATTTATGTATGCTTCAAAAATGAAACAGGATTTGCCATTATAAATTTCTAAACTTGATAAGGGTGTCAGAATGCATATCTTATAAATTTTAGGCCATTACTACCAAACAATTTAATTTTGATTTCATCATTCCAAATAAAACATTGACTAAGTAACATATTTTTTTTGCCAGTTTAGCTTTTTGTTTAAGAAATAATTATTTTTGTGAAATTATTTTTGAGATCAAAATAGGTCTGCATTGAAAAGTCCTTGCACTAACTTTCACTTTACATTGCACCATTCTTGCACATTCAAAGATTTTCTTATGTAAGCTAATTTTTTATCATCAGTTGATGCTATCCTTTTCTACCTTTACTAATTTTGTTTTGCAGTGATTATATCATTAATGTAAAAAAGAAACATTTAGTTATTTTTTTTAATTAATTTTTCTCCTATGTAACTGTAATCTTTGTTATATGGTATTTTATTTCATTTTTGTTTATTAGTCAATTAGAGACATCTATTTTATTATGTTAAAAAATGAAATAATAAAAGGTCATAATTTTTCTACCAAATCAATATTCTGATCACATAATATATAGATGTATGTCACATAATATACCAATGAATGATATTGAGTGTTGAATTCTATTGTAATGTGTCCAACCAAGCAGCCAAATCATCCTTTTTACATTCCATTCTTCTGTGCAACAGTTTGTGAGTTTGATTCTTACTTTGAGCTTGGGTGTTTGTAGTGGTTCTACTTCAACTTGTAGGTCCCAGTCTAATTAGCTTGTGTGTTTGTAAAATGATTGTCGAGTGACAAACCAACCCACTCTTGTTATGTAAGTTTGTTGACAAAACAAAATGATACCTGATTATCCATCTAAACATTCAACTTCTGTTGCTACATAGAACTAATGGAAATATATGCGTCATATTAAACTAAACAAATAATTTGCTTTCTTTAACATTATCCATTATTAAATGTTTGGTTAATGTAAAACCTTTTGGTATTAATCTAAAAAAATGTAATTATGTATCTTCAAATCTCTAAAATATATTCTACCCGCATTTTGTTTTCTTGTGCATCTTGCTATATTTAACGGTAATGATTTCATAGCAATCGTTTGAATTCAAAATTAAACAGAACTGAGTAACCACTAAAATTTAGATAAAGGAATAGGATAGCAAATTGGCTATGGCTTAAAAACTAGTCAAAATCAAGTCCATAAACAATTTCCCAGATAATCAATGCCTCACAACTTCAATATCCTTTAATTATTTTGAGCAGCATATTTAAACGAAAGGACAAAAAGAAAGTTGAATCTTTTGAACATGAACATTTTCAAAAAATCTGCAATGGTTGCAAAATTGTTTGCCATTGCACCATATTACCATTTGAAGCAACGCCTGTAAGGCATATTTTATTAAAGGATTTGAAAGGAAAACATAATTTGAAAGGAAAATATTGTTAAGTAGACTAATTGTCACGCTCAATAGTCCTGACACACAATGACATTGAAATCATTGTAAGTAAAATGACATTAATGAGAAAAAATATGCATGATAAACTTTTGCTAATATCACACCTATTGTAGGAATACAAATGAGGCAAAATATAATGAAAACTGTGTATTTTATGCAATTTTCTATGATTATGTCTTGATTCTAATCTATTAGTAATTTTTACATTAGTGTTGTGGCAATATTAAAAAAAACAATTCAGATCCGCTTATTTCGAATTTGCGGGTTTCATTTAAACATCTGAATTACGTGTGTTTGCTTTTGGCCATTTTTGTTTTACTAATATTTGTATTTATGAGTATTTTATCTGCATTACATGTTGAATTTTCGTTTACTATTTTTTTATTCCATAATTATAGTCTCTGAATTATAAGATATAATTTTTTAAAATATTTACACAGAATAATAAAGTAAAATGTGCAAGTTATGTGTAATTAGCTTTGTAGTTGCTATCAAACATATAAAAAAGATTATGAACATTTTATTACAAAATTCTAGATCACCAGATCTGTCTAAAAGACAAATCTTGTAAAAATTTTTAGTACTGTATACTTATTACGCATTAATGACCAGACTTTTCATTAAGATTGAATTTTAATCCATTTTCATAAATTTATCATGTAATACTGGCAGTTTTATCATAAATCAACATTCAAAAAAAATGTTGATATATGATAAAACTGTCTCACTCACATGATTTAAATCATGTGTCAAATAATCTTATTAAATGAATAAAAATGTGGTGAGAATGGATAATATTTTTTTTGCCAAGTAGCAAAAAAATTGATGTTTTCAATGTATCTTTGTAAGTGATTTCCAAATTTAAGAGAAATGAAATATTTTTATGACAGAAATGTGTGAACAAAGTTTTAAAGTTAGTGGGAAATAAGTAAATAATAATTAAAAGAAAAATATAAAATGCAACTTTAACTGCAATATCTATATCTATTTATCTATCTACTCTCCCTCTCAAACACACACATATATGTATATTTTGTTTTTTCCCATGTAGCAAATATGGAGGAGTATCTTACTTTTATAAAAATTAATGCTACAAACTTTGATTAATATGCTCCTCAGTTAAAAAAATTTACTATAAGTTATTTTTTTGTACTTGCTGGACGAGTGTAGAGCGCGATTCGAGTTCACTTGACCCAGAGTTGTTGCATTCTAAGATTGTATGATTTCAATGAATTTTTTCGCCAAAGAAGTATTGTTCATTCATTTTTTATGGCGTCAAACTTAAGAGAACACGCGGAGCTAAAAATTTTATTTCATTTTATTCATCTGAAATCTATGTTTTAGGAAAGATCAAGGGCATAAAAAGACGACAATTTAATGATGCAGAAGAAGTGAGAAGATAAAAACAAAGGGAGTTGTTTGTCATCAAAACAGATGAGTTTGAAAAATATTTCTAAAAATGAAATTCCGGATTGGACAGATCTATCAAACACAATGATAATAAAAAATCTTAAAGGAACTAAGTTGTTTTCTAAAAAAAAGAAAATATATGATATAGCTTGTTTAGTATTTTTATATACTTGGAAAGTACTTGGTAATAAGTATGTTAGAATATCTGAATATTCTTAATTCTTCAGAAACTGCAAAAAATTAAATTTTGTTTTAAGATTTGCGTTATTTAAAAGTTTCATTTATTTTACTATAATAACTTTGCAATAAAATTTTTTTTATTGAGTTTCGTACATATATATGAACATATTTATTCTTCTTTAATTAGAATTTATTTAAATTTATTTCTTGCTATTTCAATAGCTACAAAAGTACGCTGTTAGCAACCTAAAATAAATACCTAGAGGGAAGCATGCAGATGAAGAGAAATTTACATCCCACATTTGTTGTGCTGAGGTATAGAGTCATTAGAAAAGAAATCTGTGATCGTATTGAATGAAATTAAGGAACTGCCATTCTAATCTCATAATAGCTGGATGCAGGAAGGAACAGTAGATCGATGGGACCGATCGCACCCATTTCATTGGACCACTGTACGTAATAATATTTATATTATCTGCACGGCAATAATGGATCACTCAGCCGTATCGTGAAACATAGCACAACAGATTCATTGTCCACACGTACCGTTCGATGTCTTTTGCATCTGAATGAAATGCTCGCATAGCTTCCATCCATTGCTTCGTTTTCCATTGAATCAAAACCACAGACGCAAATCACCACAACGAATAGTGCGATGGACAACGCAAAGAAATGACGTTGTCTTTAATGACGAATTATTGCTTCTGATTTCAGTACCATGATCAGATTCGAGTCTGGAGACACTGCAATGTGGGATATCTAAATAGTTGCGTTATGCATTGTCACAATGATCATGTTCCTGGTATTATGGTCGGGGTGGGGAAATAAATTTCGCTCCACCATTCCTCTAATGTGTGATTGCAATAAATAATATAATTTGGAGTTCTAATTTCAATTTCTCATTCCAAAATTGAAAATAGGGTTCCATATCACACTGCCCAATGGAAGAATGAAACGCATTGCTAGTTGAAATTCCAGGCTTTGATTTTGATAAAAAGTTGAACTGGTCTGCATATTTAAATCGCCAAAATAATAAGGCTATTATCTTAAATTAAAAAACTCAAAATTGCAGGAAATATTTGCGGTATCTCACAGTGTAACAAAACCATTTTATACCGGATGGTTTCTCACGGATCTTATTTCTCCTGAATATTAAGAAACATTAGAAGAACTCCCACTGCCGCTCTTTTAAGAATAACAGGCACTCCCCTGCTTCATTTAAATATAGAAGCAGAGGCAAAGTTTGACATTAATCCAAACAGGAATAGTCTGCCTAATCTGAATCAAGTGGAAATGAAATTTTCTAGAGACTATTTATCTGGCTCTCTTTAATGTAAGCAAAGTGATAAACATTGATACTTCAGATAATGTTCATAATTATAAAAAATGAGGCCATAAATATCAACACAGACGACCTAAAAGCAAAGAAGAAAACTGGAACAGGCTGTATAGCTTTTATTATCTGCTAACCAATCACTTGGAACTATACTAGTTATCATAAATTTAAAAAAATCATAAAAATGACTATAACTCAAAAAGTTATGCTTAGAATTTAATGAAATTTATACACATTATACAATATACAGGAAGGTACAAAATAGCATAAAAATAAATTACCAGACAATTATGATGTTAAAAAAATTAGCATACGTATTACATGAACGAAGGGGAAGTGTAAGTTTGGTATAGGAAAAGTACCTCTAATATGGTCCTTTTGATATAGGACAATTACCTTTAAATGTGTGAGAAGCAATCCAGCACATGCAGCGATGTGTGATACTCTCACTTAATTGTGTAGAAAGTGTGAGTCATTGCTCTTTTAAAGCAGTTGAAAGCGTGGCTAGGATCCTAGGAAAGGGATTGAGAGAAGCTATACGTCGTCCTAGAGTGTCCCAAACATGCTTGATTGGGTTAAAGTTCAGTGATCGAGTTGGCTTTAGTATGCATCCAATTGTTTTCTGCTCGAGATAAGCATCCACGTTGCGTGCCCTGTTTGCGGTCTCACATTACTATATTGTAACACGAAAGCATCAGCTATTGCCAGATATGAGGACGCATATAAGAATCCAGGATGTCATATCTATAGGTGTGAGCATAAACATTTTCACTGGCAAAGACATGGTAGTCTGTGCGTCCATAGCCCAAACGCAGGCGCTACCTGATCAGTATGCATCTCTTTCACGAATGTTTGATGGATAAAATCGAGTTCCAGGTTCTTTGTGAATGAAAATGCACTTATTATCTCTTTCGAAATTTAATCTGGACTCAAGCCGTAAAGAGAAAAGCCCTTCATTGATCACGAGTCCAGTGGACATGCCCATTGAAAGCGTTCCCATCCATGGAGTGACGTAAGCGGGATGGAAATGACTGCTCGCACAGCATAAAGACTACTTTCGTGAAGATTTCGACGCACGGTTGATCTGGATACAAACCCTCTGAAGCGTGCAATGAGGGAATATCCTAGTTCAGCAGGAGTTGCGTTTCTATTTCTTCATGCCCACAATGACAAATATCGGTCATCGACGCGTAGCAGTCTTTGACTGAATCTTCTGGAATGACGAATCCGTAATTAGAAATTGTTGCCAAAGTCTGTGAATCCCAGACGGACTCACATTCAACCATCTAGCCATTTCAATCTGGCTTAGTCCTTCCTCTAATCTCCCAATAGCTCGCCATCGAAATTGTTCGGTCTTGATGCTTGGGACCATTGTTTAAATTTCGCTATAGCAGATTTCTAATCACAGACAAGGAGCGACAATTGCCGCTTTGCTCTGAGACATGCATTTTTATGCTCCTCGCAAATGACGTATTCCGGCAACAGCGCCACTACTTTGCATAATGTCATATTGTTCAGCTTCTTTATTTACCAATGTATTCAAATTTCATTGAGATTGTTATCGTTTTTTGGGTGAATTATCACTATTTTTATGATATTTCCAATTTTGGTAACTAGTGTTGAAACTGGGGAAAAAAATTTAGTATTTCAAACAGAACTTTACATCCTGAAAAACGCATGATGTCAACAAAGGTACTGTCTGTTCCATTCTCACTGATATTCAAGCTAGTTTAAAAACCAACATGAATCCATTTAACTGGAACTCGTTAATTTGTGATATTCAGATGCTTCTTAAAAACAATGTTAATCTTGATAAAGTAAAAGGCCATACAAAAGTATGTGACAATGGAAAGGCAAATGAAATTAATAAACATGCAGCAAACTCAAATTTTCCTCTTTCTTTTTACCCATACCAAAATCATCTGTAAAAAACTTAAAGGATCGTATTTTAAAAACTCGTGAATCAGAATGGAATGAAGATACCATGGATGGGGAAATGTATATGAGATGATATCCAAAAAGGAAAAACCTTAACTGGACTTAAATTGAAATTCTTTTTTTCACTCACCATTTTTATCGTTTCAATATTTCATTTTCAAAAGATTGCGCATGCAACTCAGAGGATAATCTGTGAGCTGCATGTGCAAGTGGTTAAATAATGAAGTCTTCATTATTTAACCACTTGTTCACTAACTGCTTCTTGGCATCTTATCGCACCAAGTGATAAATGGGAAACAATATGTCAACAGAGGGTTATCAAAAACAAAACATTAAAATTTAGTTAATGAATAACTAGATTTCTTTATTGAAGAATAAAATTCTCACCTGCTGGCTTATAGTTCAGAATTCATTTAATGAAATTATTTTCCTCCACGAACTAGAATTAATTGAATTTCCCCCCTTGTTTATTTTTATTTGTTTTTTTTTATCATTTTATATTTTTTTATTTGTATATGTATGTAAAAATATTATTTTAATTTGTACAAGTGCCAAAAAAGTTATATGTGTAGTATTGAGAATAGAAATGTATTATTATTCGTTACTTTTGTGTATTCCTATATTATAACTTTGCGTGTAAACTATAATAATGCAATGTATGTCACATTATTTGCAATATTATACGTAATTTAATAATTTTATTTGATTCTCTGCTGTATCAATATGAAAATTTAAATTTATTTCAGTACATATGTACTCTTATTTTTATTATTTCCGCTAATTGCATTCCCTGTTAAAATTCTAAATTATTGCAAGAAAAGTTTTTGTCTTTCATCTTTCGTGATAAAAACAAAAACTTTTGTGATTGTGATTCTATGCATAATTTCAATATATAGCTATCATTTTAATGTAATAATCTCCATTTTGGTAGTACTGTAATGCATATATATAATCCTGATATTTAAATACCTACATTAATTTCGCATTTTTAAATACTCTATAAAATAGTGGTAAATGTGGTGCAATTTATATAGTTATATAACTTGCACCACATTTATCACTATTTTTATACGACCAGTCACAATTTTGTGAAACTCGGTGTTCGGAGTTTCAGTTCTGTTACGCAACTTTCAACTTTATTTCAATTTTGTCAGTATCTTCACAGTTACATTTAATTGATTTCTGTAGATAGTTTGTTGTTATAATTTTTACTCCTATAAATTTACTACTTTCAGCGGCTACTGATCAATCTGGTAGAACTTTAATGTTAGGTACACAGAAATTCGCTGGTATCCATGTCCACACTTATTATGCAATGCAGGTTTATTAGAATAGCCAGTGCTACACCTCTCCTGTGTTAGAGTCCCCAGTCTTCCTATGCTTTCAGCAAGCTGGAGACGAATCCATTTTAATCTGTGTCGTCCAAAATCTTTTCATTTGTATGTCGTGGATATGAAGAAGAAAGTGTCAATTTAAGTGGGAGACCGTCACCTGATTGTGAATCAAAATTACGAGGTGCTTGGTGATGAGCGAGTATTCCAAACTTGTTAACTTTAAGATACAGACCGGGGTTCTTGTATGTATACTGCACCGCTATGTATGTATACTTTCAGCGCTTGCAATTAGCCATATTCCAATTAAATAATGCCTAACCGCATTGGCAAGCAATGTTCCAAAATTTTTCTTTCCTTTGTTTCCTTTCCTTTCTTTTTCTCCCGATATATTGTCATTCAGAAATGTGTGGTTCATGCTCACACTATAACTAGCCTGGGATGCATTATTCGTTGATATACCAGATCAACTTTGGCAATATTTGGAATCCGCATGGACTATTATACCCCAAAGATACATTTGTGTCTCATAGATTCTATTTCGAATAGTGTGGCAATGGTTATAGCCAATAATGGTGGCTATCCTGTCTATTAATTTTGCCGCCATCCATACAAAGGTTGTAATTTACACCCTTTGATCTTTTTATCGCATGTTATTTGCTGAATAAATTTAGCTGTGATATTTATGGTCTCTCGTGTTTCATTTTGGGTGGTCAGCTGTGTATAATTTATATAAAAGAGTTCGCATCACATAGATTTTCATATAGTAGGAATGAAATAAAAGTCTTAATTTATGAAACATGTTTCATTTCATCATAAATATATGAAATATTTAATGAAAACAGTAAAAAATTTATAATTATAGGAGCTTAGAACTGTCTTGATTAAAATAATCTAAAATATACAGTATTTAAAAAAGTTGTAAGTTTTTTTCTAAATTTAAAAAGGAACAATTATATTGTGTATATTGATATTAAATGTAAAATAAATTTGCAGAATTTTCCAATAGGAAAATTCCCAACGTATAATGGAATTTAAGAGAGTATTTTTATGATATATTTCATCATTAGTTTATTAAGTATTCAACTTAATGCTATTGTTAAATATTTAACTTAATGGTTAGTTTTATAAAAATGGAAGGAAAATAAAATACTTGATCCATCATATAATATGTTATTTCTTTAGCTTGAATATTATTCTATTCATACATGGTGAAAAGAACTTTACTTCAATATATTCCCGATATACATGTAGTAGAATGTGGCTCCATTAATCGGTACTCGATAACCCGGACAATTTATATAGTAAATATAGTATTTCATATAGTATTTCAAATATCAACAGTAAAAAAATAATCATGGAGGATAGAACAAATCAGTGTACTCCACTCAATATGAGATTATTATGGTTGATATTGAATAACCGGTGACTTAAGATTCGTATAATCATAATGGATCGTGTTGCACAACATTGAAACATGACTAGAGATTTGTTACTGTTTACATTTAATGTTCATCCACGTTTGATGTGCCTTATGAAATATGCAATATTACTAACAATAAATACCATCTAAGCAATCTAACATAACGAAATATTACACATAAGCAATATTACAGTAGATGTTCGTTTTTACGAATTCTTACGATTTTATAAACTTGTAGCTGGTCCCTAACATAATCCCATAGGCGTAACGATAATTTTAATTTCCATTTACGAACTAAAATTTTGAAAAATCGTTTTTATGAACAATTTTTCATTCATCTTTTGTTTGCGTTTATATTTACTACTAAGTTATAGGAAATATCGAGAAGTTTAAAGTCTTAAATGATTCGTTAAATACCTTTAAAATTCCCTAATAAATCAATTCCTTGGTTTGCTTAAAATAAAATGTAATTTAAAAAAAAATAAATTAAATCTTTCTTTTTTTGATGAATGTGTGTTTATGATATAATTATATAGACGAATTATAGTAGTAATATTTAAGATGAAATATTTTGAATGGACATCGATAACCAAACGAATAAATGTGAGTGATACCTAAATTGTCAATTTTCTCTCATACATCAACATACGATTATTTAATATTTTCATTTATGAATATTTTACTTTTTAGAAGTATTTCTATATTCAGTTGGCAGGTGTGGATGTGGTGAGGAATTTACAATATATTACATAACTGAACTGAAATAACAGTTCAAACGTGACTTCGTCACCTGACCGTGGTTCAAAATTACGAGGCTCTTGGTGACGGAGAGTATTCCAAACACGTTTACTTTAAGGTAGAATCCCGGGCTCATATGCATCATGTTATGTATTGTCAGATGTTATGTTCGTATTCTCAGATTGGTGTGTTTAAATGAAATATTTATTTTTTCACAAATTTGCTTATAATTGGGAAAAAGAATGGCTAATCTACATCAAAGCCATTTCTAAATAAAACGGAAATTTTTTATTTCTTTCACAAAATCAAATAAAAAAAGAAGAGCACTTTTTTTTATAAAAACAATTGCATTGAAAATCAGAATGTGTCGTTATTAACTACACATATAGGATAAAATTATTTTAAGGAAAAGGAATTAATGAGGCCAATAAAATATCATTTTTCTAAATGAAATATCATAGTTTATACAAATTTATACAGTATTGATGAGAATTTATTATGATCCAAGTATGATGATGCCACGATTTTTTATAAAATAGATTTTTTGTTAAATTTTCTGCAAGTAAGAGATTTTTTAGGAGTTATCTAAATACGAGAAAATAATTATGCAAATGCAACATATTTATGACAGCCTCATATGATATACTCACCAGAAATATATAGATAACATCATGAAAATTAAGTTAATAATAATTTGAGATGAGAATTATGTTTTTAATTGATTAATTGAGTTTTTAGATCAAACTATTTTTGTTTGGGTTTCAGACATTAAATTGCCGGTCATCAGCCAAAATTATGCCCTAAGAGTTGATCATTTTTTCTAAAAATTAGTTTTCTTGCTTTACAGGTAATGCATTATTCAACCATCTTTCAATGAAGAGAACTTCATTTCTTTTTGCTTAAATTCAATTCACTTCAATTTCTTTTTTTTTTTTTTTTTTTTTTTTTAAAAAAAAAGAAGGTATAAAGTTTCAGAAATTTCATTACAACTTAGCTTCATTCTTTGAAAGAGTTAAATAAATCAAAACGTTCCACTAGTTCTTCCAAAAGGTATATTGATTGCTATTTCCAATTCACCGCACGATTTACTTTACTCCCCATGGGGTACTTCATTTAAATAAATCTTACCTTGATACACTATTTTCTTTTAAGACTTTGAGTAAGAAAACAATGCTTTCAGCAAAATATATTAATCATTATCTTACAGTTTGAACGTAAACCAACATTTTAAATTAAAATGGAACAGAAGTAAACTTTCAGATTTAGACATAATAATTACTGTCCGCTAAACTGCAATTTTCCAAAAAGATGTTTTAAATCCTTAAGAAAGCAGAAATGAGTCCTAACTAAATTTATAAAATATATTTACTATATTTTTTCTTCACTGTTAATGAAAATACATCAATAAATTAAATTATTGAAGTTACTTTTATCTAATTATGCTAAATAAGTGTTCTTTTTCTACTCATGCTGTTAACGTTCACGGAGTGTTAATTGAATGCATAATTATCAGATCTATTTTGGGAGTAAGTGGATATTTGCTTTTGAAAAATAACATTTTTATGACTAATTTAATGAAATTTTCATTTTTTTTTCTTATTGAATCTTTTTTTATAAGAAAAAACTGTAATATAAAGATATGGCTAATGAAAAATTTGCTGATCTTTAAAACTAATAAATGGATTATCAAACCATTATTTCAATATATATGTTGATTATTCCACTAATAGGGGGAACTATTATCATATATTTTAATTATATTTTGAACAAAAGCATATTGTGTTTTTTAATTTCAAAAATAATTTAAATTAATTTTTTCTTATAAGTCCCTATTATTCCCTTAAATTATCATGCATATTGAGATTAAAATTTGTACCAATCCATTAAAAACTTTTGAAATACATGAAAGTAAAAATATTATTATCAATGTTCACTAAGTTAGTATTTCCCCACAAACGTATTTTATTCCAATTATGTTTTCAATAAAATTTTATTCTTTATTTCTTTATATTTGAAATTTTAGCTCAGATTATTCTATCTTTAACTCACAATAAAAGATTATGAGTTAACTATATAATTGTATTTAAGCTAGAAATCCACATTCTTTCATAGAAATTTATAAAACTTCCGAAAATATTGTAAAGTTTTCATATAAAATTTTACTTGAGGAATAAAGGAAAATTCTACTACATAAATATTTGCAAAAAACCATATAAATTCATTTAGAAATTTTTCCTTTTCAGTATTTCAACTCTTATCACACATTCCTTTCCATTAATTTCGTTTGACTTATTAAAGTTCACTCGGTAATGCAATAAAATAAGTACATTTCATATTTTCATTTGAATTTAATTTCTCTTTCCTAAGAGATTTTTGTTCAGTTTTTAAATTTTATATTTTAATTTGAACTTAACAGGACGAAGTATTTGTTGTTTTCTAAAGTCAAGGAGAAACACAAATATATCGGTATATTCCACTGTTGGAAATTCATGGAATATTTGTTATTATTTGTTTGCACAATACAATTTAAAATTTTGAAAAATTAACAAAAATAAAATTTTTCTTTAAAATTTGTGAGTCTAAAGTAAAGCAAATTATATTATTTTTATTCTTTTAGCATAAGGAATGTACATTTTTCAAAAATTTACTTGCACGTTATATACACTCATGTCGATAAATTAAGTGTAATGTAGGAGGATCAAGCGGAAATAATATTGTGAAATAAGAACTTTACCTAAATTATTATCACACATATTGAGAAAAAACATGTTTATGTTACAAATTACTCAAAGCCACTAGATGGTACTGATAGTTTGCTAAAGTATGAAGATGGAATGAAAGAGAGAAGAGTATATAAGGAAAAATAATAGAGACATAGTGAACTGTCAAAGCTTTTTCTGTTGCCGCAAAATTTCATAACTGAATAGTTATGATGCCTATGATACAGCACAGGTATACTGTAAGTATACAGGTATACAGGTATACTGCATATTGTAAGTCATAATGCGTAGGATACATGTAAAATGTTTTCTGCTTAAATTATTGATTGCTTATAATTGAGCCTAAGTAGATGCCAATATCTGTGAAAATCAGGACTGTAACGAATATTACTCTAGGTTTTGGAAACAGTCCCAAGAGGATGAAAACTTCAACAGACTTTACAGCCCATCAGTTATAACCTCGACCAGTATTTGGCAATAACTGTTTAAAGAAGCAAATGCAACATTATATCAGATCTGTCCCATCGACTCCCTATAGCTCACATTTGGAGGGACATTATATGTAGACGGTTGGCACACCATGTCCTATATGTTGTGCTAATCATCTACACAAGCTTTCAAGTTTGTTAAATGTTTCTCACTCACAGCAATCGTTGAGAGTTAGCCTGATGTAAAGAATATACCATCTAGATATCTGCAGTATGAGCGTATGTGAACTTTTACCATCAAGTCCAGTTTTAACTTGTAAAATGATTCACACGGAATCTTTCCTTGGGGACATTAACGTCTTGTTACCACCAAATCAACATTATTGAGTGACACTGTTAGGGTGGTACAGGACTGCTCATTTGTGATGAAATGGTTCATGGCTCCAGGAAAGAGCTGGATGTTCAAATTGGAGACAAGGAAAACTGAATTATCGGGACATCATTCTTCAATAATATGTTAATTTTCTTAGGAGTGTCATGAGCGCAGAATTTGTGTTTGTTTATATAGGTGAAAACGTTCGTCCTCCTCAACTAGCAAACATCTTAATAGAATGTTTTCAGTTTGATGATACCACCCGCTTTCAATGATCAGCATTTTTACTTTATTTGAATCCAATAGGGCATATATGGACTTGTTTGGGAGATGAATTAGAGGTCATCGATCACTATCTTCTCACCATCTCAGCCTGCAAGTAGTATATGGACCGACGATTATGAATTTGCGGCAGAACGTTATTAGTCGTGCAAAAAATAGTAAACAATGGTAGGTTATTAAAGGGAATATTCTAAATATTTGTAAGAACAATGATACTGCTATTTTAAAAAAAAATATCAAGAGGGCAATTGCATTGAAAACCTTGGCAAAACTACAAAAATATCTAGAAATCTCGTTCAAACAAGAAGTAATGGAGAATATTTTAAGGATCATGCGTAAAATTTCGTAGAATTTAAGAAGGCAAAAGCCTTAAATTACAGAATTCGGCTTCAAAGTCTAAAGGAAACTTAAAATTGTTTTTATTTTAACAATAACAGCTTGGATGTCTAGTAAATAGCTAAAATAAATAAATAAATAAAACAGGCAAAACAATTAATCCATCAGACAGCTGCCTGCAAAAAAAAAAAAAAAAAAAAAAAAAAAAAAAAGAAATTTTTTTCCCTTTATTCAAAGCTACAGGCTCTATTCATATTTCTTTTGTTGATATTGGTAAAAACATTGATGGAGTGTTTTAATGAGCCTAGTTTTTTTGTGTTTTTCAAAGACTGAGTCCTGTCTAGAGAACATATATTAGATTTGACATCTAAGCGGACAACTGATTAATAAGTTTACTATCATTATCGCAAAATTTCTTTATATGAGTCAAAGAAAGCATTACCAATACCTGAAAGGAGTTCCATAATGTACTACATTAATGTTATGTTTTGTCATTTAAATTTAGAATTCATATAGAATTTAATTTGCGGTTTTAAATAGGATCTGCGTTGAGAATAGACCCTATCTCTTTGAAAGTTAGCTGTGGTAATTCAAGTCCCAAGGTCAAATGAGGCACAAATAAATAAATAGATTTTTTTGCGAAAGGTGTATTACGCATATAATAATTTTTAATCATTTTTATTCAAAATATTAATATTTTAAAGAACATTTAAATAATACATAGCACCATCCATTTAGGAATAAAATTGATTAAAATTTCAAAAACATTGGAATAAATTGATTAAAATTCAAAAATTATTATATAATTTAAAGTTAATTATAGTATTTAAAAAATTATCTTATATATTTTCTAAATTAGTCATACTATTGAATAGTATGAAGACTATTAAAAGTCAAATTATGACGTGTATGCATAACTTTAAAGTAAAGAGCACTTAACTGTTTATTTCATTTAAATTTAGTTACATAAAAGCACAATATCTATGAAAAGAAAATTTTACGCATGAATTAAATCGATGCATTTAAATAATTTAAATCAAGTCTAAAAACATGAAAAATTATTGATCAAATTAAAAATCTCCAGCTTCATATTAACCTCGTCAAAGTTATCCACGTCTACATGTTGTGAACAAGATATGTGAATAATTTACTAAGCTTGTATTTAATTTTGAAATCCATCTGAGATTTAAGTCATGAACATAAATGTAAAATATTGCTATTATGTAGAAACTGGTTATTTTATAGTACAATATTTATTTGAGAAAAATGTAGATCATGAATTAGCTAAAGACTTCAATGGTAATTGCATTTTGCTTTTAACGGCTAAGTCTATAAAAGTAATTTATTTTTCATCTTTATTTTCCCAAATTAGAAATACTTTAGACCAACAGATATATTAAATGATAAGGTTTTTATCATCTCCCTAGCGAGATTCGAACAGAGGCCGACATCTAAGAAAACGTTTTCGGAAGTTAATACCCAACGAAAATTCTTTGTAACAGTTTTCAGCTGCTAAGTTGTCAACCCCATTTTTTCGAAGGATAAGAGTTTTTGAAAGAAATTAATTAATTTTACTTGCATAATAAATTAATGAATGTTAATTAAGTTTTGGTGGAAGATAAGTCAATTTTCTTATTGATAAAAGAAAAGAGAGGTAATGTTAAATCATTATTAGAGAGTACTATAACTTTTAAGTTATTGAATTAAAAATTACTTAAAAATGTTAAATTATATTTTATACTAAATCGGAGTATTTTACAGCATATATAATGCTATTCTGAATAAATAGTTTTTCATTTTTCTAGTAAAAGAAAAAATTGTTTCAATGTGTGTGTGTGTTAAATATATTAAAATATAATTTAATGTTTAAAGATTTCGATTGTTCAGAAATAAAAAATAGAAGATATTTATATGAAAACATTGATAATTTTTGTTTTAGTTTGAACAAGTTTTTTGTGAATAGTTATTCGAAGCAGTACTAAGACCAGATAAATCTTCATATGGTTTGTTTTTAAAACCAAAATAATTTTTCTAATTTTTATTTTTTTTAGGTTGAGTACATTTAATTCATAAAAATTAAATTTTAAAATAAATTATTATTTTATATATTGGCAATTCATTACCCTATAGTTTGTCAGAAAATTTTCTTTAATTTCATTAATATCAATGTTCGCGTATTTCTTATTACAATTAAAAGGTACTTTAATAAAAAATAAGTACTTAATATTTGTAAAAGTATGCTTCTTATAGATAAATGTAAAACATATTTCATTCAACTTTAATGAAATGATCAAAAAATGATAAAATTTAACGCCATTGAGCAAGTTATTTGATGAATTTATTGAAACAATAATATATATATTAAAAAAATAATTACTAAAACAATGTTTTTTTTTATAAAAGCATACAAACACTAAAATTCTTGTAAAAGCATGTTTGGGGGACAATTTTTTTTAAAATTATTAATAGTAGATTGCCTGAAAAAAGATTTTAAGTGTTTAAATTTTGAAATGTTTCTTGAAGAAAACATTTAATATGATTTTATTTTTATCTAATAAAAATGTTACAGATTTTTATAAAAGTTAATGTTAAAAATTAACTTATATTAGTTAAAGGATTTTTTATAATATAGGGTAATTTTATTTTGTATATCATTTTCCAGCTTATTTTTTGGTTGCCTGAAAACTAAGGAATGAATTAATTTATATCTCTTTAACTGACAGTATGTAGTTTATAAATCAGCTGACATATTCTTACGAAAAACTCAGAGGTACGACATTCCTTAAGATGGCCAAGGCCTATATGCCATATCTGTTTTCTTGACTGAATGTCCTGAGGTGACGAGTCCAAATATATATATATATATATATATATATATATATATAATTAAAATTTATATATAGAACTTAGATTACAGGGAACTAATTCTGATGAATGTTTTTTCTCTTAAAATTTCTTGAAATCAAATTAATACTAATGTTAAGGGAATCATTAAAATAGAACTTCTATGCTTGAAATTTTTATATAACTTGCATTTATTTCATCTATTGTATATATACTTGCATCTATTGCTGAATAATAATGATATTTTCATTTACTAATTAAATCTAAAATTTTATAAAGAAAATTATCAGAAGCT
Source organism: Latrodectus geometricus (assembly GCA_026290005.1). NCBI lineage: Eukaryota > Metazoa > Arthropoda > Arachnida > Araneae > Theridiidae > Latrodectus > Latrodectus geometricus. The sequence goes on from JAPDSC010115382.1 coordinate 257,396, forward strand.
ATGAAAGATGGCAGTGATTTATTTAACAATTTAAATAGGCTTGACAAAATGACAGGGAATTAAATATTTAAATTGTACACAAAAAACATTTATGAAGTATTTATATTAAATTATATATATTAAAATATTTAGGAGTTTATAATTTCTTTTTTTCATTCAGGTTAATTAAACTTTTTATATATTTTATATTTTCAATTGTTTATTAACAATGTATACACTTTTTTTATTTATTTAGTATTTCTTAATAATCAGAAATATTAAAAATTATAATAGGAAATAATAATTTCTCGATTTTCCTCTTTTCTTGTTTCGTATGCGTTTTTATAAAGAGTAATATATAATTGCTAGTAGACTGCGAGCCATTAATATTTTAGAACGACATATAATATACAATTATTATTTCTAAAATGTAAAGTATTTATTATAACACAGAAATTAGACATATATTTTTCCCAATAGTTTTGAAACTAAGAATTTTAGTTGCAAGAGTGTTACTCATGACCAATGAATCTTTAATAAAACCTTGATTTATAAATTTAAATCTTAGAAATAAATCTTGAAAATTTTTGAAAAGGCTTATACCTTGAATAATGAAAAAAATTAAGTTTATTTTTAAAAAAATAATTTAAAATTTTTTTGTGCTCTAATTTTTGATTTTTCCTATAGTATTTGAATGATAAAATAAAATTTTCGCGTATATAAAAGGGGTTTATTTTCTCCTTTTTCTATTTTTTTTTCTCTCAGAAACAGTGATTCAATGCTGGATACATAAAAATTCTGCATGAAAAATAAATACGACTGAGATTAAAGTTTAGTAAATATTTAAGATGTTTTTTAATTTGTTCTGAATTTCTAATGCAATTAGGCATACCGAACATCGGATATTCTTTAGGAATCAACCTAGTGAGGAAAAAAAAAGAAAAAAAAAAGAGTTTTCGATTATATTAGGTGATAATTAAATATTGTAACTATCATGTTATTAAATATTCAACTATATGTTTCCTACTTATATTCAGCCAATATTTTAACGCTAAATATCTTTCAAATTATTTTAGTTAAACATATTTTATTTATGATCGGAAATAATATGAGTGTTAAGCAATTTATTCACTTATTATTAATCATACAATTTCATCAGTTTTAATTTTTGGATCAATGTGAAATAAAAATAACAATATTTTAATAGTATTCTTATCAAAAATCTTTTGTATAAAAATTATCTTTATGTGCTAAAAATTAAAATTAACTCTTACCTGCAAACAATGTTTAAATTAAATTATCACCTGCAAATTCAAAATTATTTAATTTTTTTGTAAATACTGTAAATAAATAATATATAAATGAAGTCAATAAAAATTAAGAATCTATGATTTAAATATTCATATTTAGTATTAAAATTAGAACCTGAACTTCTTACTCCAAAATTGAGAGACATTTGATTATGTATTCACAGCGTGATTAAATGACTCTACCTTTAATTGAAATCTCGTAAAAAATCTTTAGTATTTCCGTTATTGAAGATTCAGCTAATATTGACAAGAAAAATACTCTTGAAAAGTGTATAAGAGAACATTTCAAACGTATTATAGCAACTTTAAGTAGCCAGAATATTATTTATTTGTATAGGGAGATGAAAACTATTCTAGAAGAGTGACTTTAACTTTTTTATTGATCTGTGATATGGAGCTTAATATAATTTATTTTTCTTATTTAAACTGGAATTTTTAAGCGATTAATTATAAGTATATAGTGTTAGATATTCTGAATGTATCACATGATTTATTAATTGTTTTGTAATTAAAAAATTATATAAAATGTTTTACGGAATAGCTCTTAAAAGTAAGTAAATTTGGATCAAGTTATTACATCAAAGAGAATTCTAAACAAGTCCTTTTGATATTGTATTTGGGAAATGAATCAATATATATTTATACGCACAAAAACTAATGGAAGTTGCTTAATTCTTTAGTATGAAAGAATGAAGCAATCAAAGCGACGATTATTTGTACATTATATTTAACTAGAATAATGTGTTTTTAATTTTCAACTAGTATATTCTTTTGATGCTATATGTTACTTTTCATAAATAATGCAAATGACTTATGTAACAAACTTAATGTTATATACACATAAAAAAGTTCATTATTCAGGAACACATTTTACTGTTAAAATGATGTGGTGATAATAATTTTTCTATATAATTACAAAAGTGAGCGCAGCTATTTCACTTATAATAGCGCCGTCTACCGGTTAACACACCTGACTACAGATGGTTAGGACCTGGGTTCGAATGTCGGCTCGGGCATGGATCTCTGTGTTTCTTGTCCTATCCTGAGATGATGGATGAATGTGGCCGCCCCAATAAACGGGTTTTTGGTGGTATAACGTGGGTAATGCTATTCACCTCCGTGATTTGGTTCGCACGTGCCCACCGGGTAACGCTAAATGAGTAGCAGTTTCTGGCCTTGTTGTGGCGAAGGGTTCACCGTTAGAAAAAAATTCGCTTGGTAATAGTTTTTGAAAACAAATTTCATTGATTTTAATTAATTAATAATTTATTCTGTTAGTTAACAAATATAATCGAATGCACAAATTGTGTAATTTTTTATAATTTATTGATTCAATGTATTATTAGATTGAAAGTAAGTAATGAAAGCATAGAATAATATATTTAGTAGCTGCAGTAAAAAAAAATTAATTAAAAATAAATAAGCACAATATATGAAAACTCTTAGCAAATGCAAAAATTTTTATGTATAAAAGCATAGTCAACCTTTACAAAAATTAAATGCTACTTAAAAATTCTTAGCATGCAAAATTTTCTCTGTCTAATGTTTAAAAATTCTTAGTTTAATGGTTGCTGAATAATAATTTCCATGTTTATTATGGACATGAACACCACATGGAAACTTTCATGAAAGAGTTGTATTCTCATAATGTAGGCAAGTTTTAATATTCATAAGATTTATCAATCTCCAATAAAGTAGGAGAATTTACTCAGTCATTCAGGAGAGGAAATAATCATTCTGCAAAATGAGAAAGTTTTAGTTTGAGTGTTTTCCGAAACAAAAGCTGAGCTAGTTTAACTTATTTTCAATTTGTCTAGACACATTATTTAAATTTATGTGAAAGTTATTTTAACTCCCTTTTCACCAGAGCAGCTCTCCGTAATCTTTTATTTACACTCTGACTAGAGTCACTGATTGAAAATTGTGCATTTATAGAGTTCGGCTAGTTAAACCGATACTACCATTATAATTTTAAATATTCCCTATAATTTCAAAATTAAACATTGGGACAACATTTTCGAAATTTGTAAGCTTATTGTTTCAGTGCTGTGTTTATTTCAAAAAGCAGCAGTTTTCATATTGACCAGAACTGTATTTTAGAATTATTCACACATTAGAATCATGATTTTTTTATTTTTTATCTTTTAACTGTTTTATCAAATGATGTAGCAAAATTTAAAAATATTTAGAAAATTTATAGTTGGATAGTGCTTTAAAATAATATAATTTGGAGTTGTTAATTTTGAGTTTCGGTTATTTATTATTCTGTTGAGAAAAAGTATTAGTTACAAATTATTTAATAATGCCTTGTTAATGTCAGTATTATTTAGTTTATAATTTTATTCTTATTAAATATAAAATACCTATTTTAATTCTATTAATAAGAATAAACTTAATGACACTTGCATTTTTATTTTAAGAAAAAAATGGATGTTAATTTGTTCAGTTAATTAATGGATTACTGTTTTTGAAAGTAATGAGAAAAAATTTTGTTTAATATAATTCTTAAGAATTTGAAATGGTAAAAATGATTTTAAGTTAAATATTTTTAACATTTTATGACACAAAACGTAACATTGAGATATAAAATTGTTATTGTGTTATGTTCCAGATTAACCTTTATTGGAGGGTTCAATGAGTAAAATTATATTATTTGAAGTCTAAGCAAATAAATTTATTAATAAAAATTGAAAAGTATTTTATCTGTGTTAAAACACATAGCAGATACGTATAATGTTAACAATCAGAATAAATATTTTGCGCACAAACTGCATAACTATTTATTAGAAGCTACTAAATATATTTTCTAAATAAAATCACAAAAATTTCAGATAACAATAATTTGTATAGAATTTCATTCTATGTATTTACAAAACGACATATTTGTTCCAGCATTTTAACTAGTAGTTTTATTTACCAAGTAAATAATATCACGAAATTAGACTGGATTCGAAATAGTTAAATACATTCTGTTTTCAATTTGCAATACGAAAGTAATTGTTTAATCAAATAATGTAGGCTGCATAACTAGAGTCAGAGTCTATGATATGAATGAAAATATAATTAATTGAATTAATTAGTGTTCTTAAATTAAGATTCATTTTAACATATATTTGATCCTAATATTACAAATTATTTCTAGTAAATTATTTTTTTTATCTCATGCTGTATATACAAGAATTTTTTTTATTTGTACGCTTATTTATTATTATATATTTCAAATCATTTTTTTCTATTTTACTTTAATGATTAATATTTTTATTGAATAATAGTTATATATTAATAATTTTCAAAAAACGATTAAGTTAGTGCATTGTAATGCAAACTAATTGTATAAATATTTATAAAAATGTAAGTCTAATGTAAATGTCTTAGTAATTATAACAACAATAAGTTAAAAATGATTTTAGAATATGCAAAAGCTTTCTTAAATATTAAAAAACTTATTAATAATTTAACTTTTTCGTTAATATTGCAAATATCTTAGATTGCTGTTTTACATGCAATTTTAACCATATTTAAAAAATTTTCAGTTTTAATCTTTTGATATATACATGAAATTTAAAAATTTGTTTCGTTTATTAATTGTATTGACAAGCTACACGATTCGTTGAATTATGTTTTCTAAATGAAACATGAGAAAAATATATATTCATTCACACACACACACACACACACACACACACACACACACACATATATATATATATATATATATATATATATATATATATATATATA
>JAPDSC010115382.1:262525-321164 GCA_026290005.1 Latrodectus geometricus
TATATATATATATATATATATATATATATATATATATATTAATTAGTGAGATATATTTATAGTTCCGTTAATCACTTAGTTGCATAGTCAGATGATGCATTAAGGTTTTAAATACTTTGAGAAAATCAACTATAATCGATTTCGAAACATTAGGTTAAGTGAGAACCACTTATTACATAGTGATGGTGCTTCTAATATTTAACAAATGAATTTCTTAACTTTAAATTTAATTTTGAAATAAAATATTAACTATTTTATTAGAAAAAAATAAGAGGCCTACATTAGGTTACAAATTTAAATTATTTGAATAAAAATAAAATATTTGTATTTTCTCACAATTTATTTTATATACTTCAGTTTTTCTAATAATACTAATACTTCAATTTTCATTTTTATAACACGTATTTCTTGACGTTTGAACAGTTTTTGCATCACATTTATATGTAAAAACAAGTTTCAATTTTTCTTAAATTTACTTTATATTTAAAGTTCGAATATTTGTATCACTAGTAAATGTGTTATTGTTCCATAAAAATCTTTTTAATAAAGAAATAAATTTTTCCAAAGATATATGACCTTAAAATATATAGTTCGAATATGGTTGCATATGATTCCTATTCTTAAATTAGGAAAAAAATATTTCTACTTCTTTGGGACTAAATTTATGAATGAAATTCAAAATTTTAGCCTTATTTTATTCAACCATTTTGATGAGAAACTTTTTTCCTAATATAAAACCTGTTCCCTATTATCCATCCTTTTGATTTCTTTTTCTTCTCAACCATTTCTTTATTTACATATTTTTCCTACTTTTCCTTTTATTTTGATTTATGTTCTATTCTATTCTTCTTTACAACATTTTATAATTTACATAGAAACTTCTCCTCACAAACTTCTTTTAAATCAATATCGTATACGATTTTAATACCAGAAATAGTAATAAACCTCTATTAATATCTGTTAATTTCATTAAATCAACTTTTTTATCTTTATCTTGGAATGATAAAATATATTTAAATTAAATTTAAAATATATAAAATGTGTTATGTGCAGAATAAAATTCAATATTAAGTTTTCAAAAAAATAAGACTTGTACTTGGAAAAAATAACCCTTATTTTTGAAAACTTACTGGCCGCTAATCATAATATTTGGTAATGATTGAATTGTGACTGTAACCCTTTAGAATATGTGCTTTAATTACTAATGTTGAGGTTTCTGAAAAAGATGTATGAAATACTTCTTCCGTTTTCACACATTCTGCTTCTACTATAATAAACTATTTATTTTCCTTTGTAACCTTAATACAAATATCATGTTTTCTAATTTAGCTTATTCCTCTGATAAAAAAGAAAATTGAAAACATACAGAAATTTAAAAGATCAGGGTTGATCTAAATATTCTACACGTCTTTTACCAATTGTTACTTAAATTATTTATTATAAGCAAAACATTAAATCGATTTTCTAATGCAGAGATTTTCAATATTTGTTGCTTATCATTTTATACCAGATATCCTAAATTGAATATTATTGTCATATACGATTATTTTTTTCTAAACATGTTCTTATTTTGTCTAAGTATTTCAAAATTCTATAAATATGTGCTATATCTAAAACTCGGAAGATAAGATATGGCGCGTTTCTTTATTCATGTTAAAACAGGAATTGTTAGAGATGGGGTAAAATTATTGGGTTGTTCGAAAAGTCATTTCGTTTTATATGAAAATGAAAAACGTATAGCGAATAAATATTTTATTGAATTGTTTATTGTCAGTTCTAGTCCAATACATTTCACCCTCTTTTTGGTGCTTAGCATGATTTCATACTCATAAAAAGGTTGGTTTTCATTGCAAAAAACTGGTTCAGCTGGGAAAAACGAAATGACTTTCCGAACAACCCAATATTATGGGATTTTATAATTTACATGATTTTTATTCTAAGAATTTGTTTTTGTTGATAATATAAATACATATCACCCTCATAGTTTTAAGTTCCTTTAAAGTTTCCAAGTAAAAAGTTCAATGTAAACATAAAATTTATATTATCACTTAAAGACAAAACAAAACAAATTTTTTACATGTTTTTATGCTTAATCAGATTTTACAAACGATATAAAATAAATTTATGGAATATTCAGACAAGAAATATTTTAGCAGAATTAATTAAAACTTTAATTCGTCAACTATTTGCACACATAAAATCTATGTTTTGTTTGTCCACTGAATTTTACTGAGGTATAATTAATAGATACAGAGAATAAAATGCAACTTAAATCAGGACGTCGATCTATGACTAACTTAAAAATAAAAACTATTTTGTTTCGAAATTTTAATTACAGCGTTTGTAATTAATTTAAAACTTAATTAACTCTGATTTGAACTCCCTTTAAAGATGCTTATGACGCTATGTAATTAATTTAATATTCCGCTCTGGAGTTCTCCTTTTAAGAAAAAAGCGTGTTGCTCTTTTCCCCTTTTGAAAATTGTCATCTACGCGTTATGTTTAGGAAAGAGGAGAAAAATGTCTATGGCAATGGATCCAAACTTTCTTCTTTTCATACACTTTTTCTGAAAATAATATTATTTTCTTCGATTTTTTCAAATGTGTTTAATTTTCCCAATGAAGCACTTGTCGGAAATAGATTCAAATGTGAAGAAAAAGCGTCCATACATCAATAGTTAATAACTTCGTTTTAAGAATATACACCGCATTTGATTGGTTTTTGCGAATTTATACACGAAATTTTATTTTTTGATGCAGAACATCGTCTTGAAAATCTGTTAATTAATTTATTGTGCAATGTACGTACTTCCATATGTTAAACTATAAGACCGTTTCCAATTTAAACTAAAACATCAAGTATAGATGATTTTTTAAGACATTATTTGGGCTTTTGTTTATTTCATATGCCTTATATTAAAAGACAACAATGTGTGGCATATCGTAAATTCTGAGTTTATTAAAAAACAATAATGCAATTTACTGTTTAAATTGCATTAGTGTTTCTTTTTTCAATTTATAACTATGTGGGTTAATCCCGAAATTTATATGTACATTTTTTCTAGTAAAATATAAACTAATTAAACATATTTTAAGTCAGATTTAAATAATAAATTCTACGAAACGAATGCAAGAACATTTGAGTGAGAAGCTGCGAAGAGAATACGTTCAGTTAGATAATATTTTTATGCTTTGTTTTCCATCTTTTTCTTTTTTTTTGGCAAGAAAATTCGAAGTAATGATGTTTATTTTGAATAAAGAAAATACAGAATTTAAAATAATTAACTTATTTACATTAAAAAACTAAAAAAAGAACTGATGGCATATTTCACAAAATCTGTGGTTGATTTTTTTATTCGATTTTATTCACTTTAACATTTGAGAATAAACTCTAATATAAACAGTTTTTTAATTTTAATAAAATGTGACCTATGATATACATAATTTATTATAAATTCATTGTATTTGGTTGATTAATAGCTAAAAGCAGCCTGTGATTTTAATTTATAACTGTGGATAATATTTACATTTAAAAGCGGTGTTCAATTTTCAATGATTCTCTCTCTCTCTCTTTTGTTTAGCTTATATTTAAAAATTCATATTAACGGGAAAAAGTGTATTTCAGTTATTTTTCAATTAATGAAATAAAATATATTATCAGCTCAATGCTTCTTCTAAATAGACAAATATTTATTCTTTTATAAATTTCTGATTTAGTTGAAAGCTATGTTTATACTTCTAATTTAGTTTTTTATTTCATTAATTTTTTATTGAAACTAAGACATACTAATTAATCTGAAATAAACATCGAAATGTTTTCTCACAAATTTTCAATTTCTTTTGGACCATGCATATGGACTGCATATGTATAAGAGATTCACAAATTAATTTTTATTTTCGAACTTTGATTTATAGATAACACTGATGATCTTCAGAAAACTTAAAAAATTATTAAACATTTTAAAACCATTTATAAGTACAACTAGTAAGCTCCTAAATCTTCTACAAATTTTGAATCTGCGGGCTGTTCTAGCAGATATTATTTAAGTGATAATAGATGATGAGAAGAATGGGTGATATTAGATAAATTTTACTTACTTCAACAATGTTATTATGTAATTGTTTCGTTAAAATTTATTTTGGAAATCTGGTATTTTTTGGATTAAAGTGTGACGTTTAATACCAGAATCAAATGATAACATTAATGTTAGAACTATTTTATAGGAACTTTTATATTGCGGAGCTTTTTGAATTATGAAATATAAGTTTTTGAAATATTTATAAGAAATATCTAATACATGAAATATGAGTTTCTTATATTTTTTAATAATTAATTCTGTTGACAAATAGTAAGTAATAGGATAATCTTTCGAAAACTAGAACAAAAATAAGGAGACATGTTTTCTATTCATTATTTTATGGAAAAAAACTTTAGAAGAGAATCGATTTATTACTTTTGGCATGATTATTAACTCACGATAACATGATAGGTTTTGAGATTTAGACTTTATATATTTTTATATTTTACAGATTTTTAATTTCTCTTTAATAATTTCTCTCATAACTAATAGAATTTTGCCTGTCTTACACATTCTTATTCACAGCACATTAGATATAGATTTTTGCTACAATGAACCTCAACCGATAGTTGAAAAAATTTAATCGACCAATATCTATAATATTGATTATTGTTTGTGTTTGTTTGAAAACAATTTATGAAAGAGAAAAACAAGTTTCTCCTCGAGAGGAAGTGTTGTAGATGAAAAAGTTGCTTGAAGGTTTTTTGTTTTGCAAGAATTTTTCTTGTGGTTCTTTTTTACCTTATGAATCTTAAGGTAAAAAAGACTCAACTTTTTAATATAGGGTCTTTGTTGATCGTTAAATTTAATCTCTAGTTCGTAATTTTTTCAGAGACAATTTAAAAATTTTTCCCTTTCCTTATTCATTTAGCAGTTTTCTTGAATCTTATGTATTTCCTTTACAACTTTCCTTAGACGAAAACTTTCATGATTAAATTTCTACAAAAGCAAAGTCGTTTTAGAGACTGTTCTAAGAAATACTGAGGAACCAAATCATCTTGAACTAAACTTTCTTTATAAACAAAGGTTAAATAAATTAAAGATGCATTTTGTGATTATAATAAAACGGATCGTATTTACTTTTTTTCTATCAATTACTGAAAATTTTTCTATTGATTCTTCTTGGATTTCATTTTACTAATTCTTTTATCATTATGGAATTCTAGACATAAGAATAAAAATATTTAAATAATACTGTTTAGGTTCAAATAATGCTGTTTAAGGTTTTATTTTGATTTGCATAATTTTAAAGTTACTGGGTAATACTTATTATATTAAAGAAATATTTTAAAAGCATATTTAAACAATGATTACAAACAGAAAAAAGCTATATTATATTTGTAAAAAAATAAATATTGCTAGAAGGATATTTTATTATCTTAATAAGAAAGTAATTTACCACTATTATCAATATTTGTTTAAAAGATTAAATATTTGGCTTATTAAATACCGATGTTTAAACGGTGGGAAGAAAGTTAAATATAGACAATTTATTTTGTTTTTCGTAAATGTAAATTTAATCAAATATTGTTGGAATTAAATAAGTTTCAACGTTTGCATTCTAAAAAATAGTATTTGATGTGAAAATCTTTCTGAGGAGAAATTTAAGAGGCGAGAGAGGGAATAAAATATTCAAATAAGTTTAGATTACTAATTAAATAAATGCACAAACTGTTGTAAAATGGTTAAAAAGTTTTTTTTATTAATTCAGGTGAAAAACTACGTGAATTTAATCTCAAAGTTTTCTATGGAAAAAATATTTTTAGAACTAACTATTTAAAAATTGTGTTCCGTGATTTTGATGAAGGGTCTTAAAAAGTTATTACTAAATAATGCTGATTAAGTTAGTTTCTTTACAATATTTTATTGTACATATGACTCTAATTTTAGTTCTCACAAATTCTTATTTTAGAGATATCTTAAATTAATTTAATAACGGATTAAACATTATTGGTCATTTTAACTTGCATTCTTCAGCTCACGGAACCATTTTGTTATTGTATTTATTTAAATATATAAGTGTTTATTTTTATTTTTAAATGTTTAAATATATAAAACTAAATACTCTAAAGGTTAAATTGCGGTTTAGGTCCCCTTCCTCACCAACTCGCGAATTTGAAGCGCTTTTCCGCCCATGACCATTAATTGCTCTTTTGTTTTAGTCTTTTCATTGGTCACTAATTAAGTTTCACTTTAAACTAGCGGTATAATTTTCGCCATGCATCGGCATTTTTGAAAACTCGCCAAGCAGGGGACCTAAACCACATTTTCACCAACACTAAGTATTTATAAACACACATTTCCGGAAAATAATAAAGAGTTGTTGTTGTTTCTTTTGACATTGGGCAACGCAGAGCCCGCCCGTCGAATAAAGTCAGAGAGAGCGTCTTCCGTTTTTGAATAAAGCACCCTCAAACGAAGGTGGAAGTACGACTTTTTGGCTCAGAGATAGCAGCACTATCTGAATCTTCCAATTTAGAGATTGAAACCAGTGAAGACTCAAAGCCTGGCTCCAACCACCCAGAGAGGTATTAATTTGTAATGGGAACATGGAGGACATTGCAACCCGACAGATTTTACGTGCCCCAGTCACCATTAGTGAACACGACGGATCTTCGGCTAAGCTGGAATTCGAACTCACTACCTTTAGGTAACGAGAACGAAGCCCTAACCAACTAGGCCACCGAGTCCATAAAAAAAAATGAATGTATTTGACAAAATGAATGTACATTTACAATTTTCTAAGTACAATCCTCTAAAATTGAGATATGAATTTATAATAATCTTATACGTGGAAGCATAAGCAGTGCTCCATATTGGTTGATATGTTGATAAACCTCTCTAACATTTATGTATACATATTTATCTTCCAAACTTTTTAAATTATTTTTATAAATTTGGTTCTTTGTTTGATTTAGGTATGAAATATTAAACACCGGAATGATTTGGTTCTACAATCATTTTATTAAAAATCGATTATTCATACAAGTAAATAAAATATCTTAATGATGAAAATTTTCAAATATTTTATTTAGATTAATTTTACATTTTTATCAAATATCCTGTTTTTATACTTAAGATGTGGTTTGCATTCAGATACGTTGATGATTTTATAATATTTAATTTCTCAAATTCTAAAAATACGAAGGTGGAAGTACGACTTTGGCTCATAGATGGCAGCACCCTCTGAATCTTCCAATTTAGTGTTTGAAACCAGTGAATACCCAAAGCCTGGCTCCAACTACCCCCAGAGGTATTAATAATAATAAAGAGTTTCACAGGGAATGAAATTTTATATTCATTAAATTGAATTAAAAAATGATTGCAAGTGTCTATTCATAATTTTACAAAACATGAATGAATTTAACAGAAGTTTTTCAAAATGATTTCATTTTTAAAATTAAATAAGAAATCAGATTGAGTAATATTAAAATATCTTTTGGGCATCATAAGAATAATTTAAAAAAATATATATGACAACATGTGATAAATTTTGCTTGTTAAATCTGAAAATGTAAACATGTGATTAAAGTTTTTAAACATTTATAATTTTATAAAAAATACCCTGAAAGAATTTTTTTTTAAAAAATCAAACTTGAGAAATTAGAAAATAGGAGAAATTTTTAGTTTCTTCAAATGTTTCCTATTTAGCATGCCAGCATCATGTTTCAATATTGAAGTTTTGAAGTTAAAGTTGAGGTTAAAAATATTCATTTAAAATAGTTGGCTATTGAATTTCATCATATTAAATATTATAGGAATTCCAACTATGATAAATAAGAGATGTGCTAAAAATTTTTAAAAAATTATTAAAATGAACAAGTGAGGCTAAAACATATTATACAATTTATGTACATATGTTTAGTATTTATGACTTTTTGAAGTTAAAATCACCAGTCCAGCAAATATGAAGTTTATTTGAATTGCCCATTCATTAGTTTTTCAATATGCAAATGATATTTAAATTAACTACGAAAGCTATACTTATAAAATTTAGCATATTATTTTAAACAACAATACATATACAACATGCATAACAATACAATAGCAAACGTTTTTATTGTTATATTTGGAAGTTGACCTACAGGCTTCAATAAAAACAAATTTTATAAAATATTATATATAGCTTGAATGCTGTAACCAAGTTTCTGTTTTCAATTTTACTTATAATTTCAATTAAAATGATTATCTTAACTATAACTGAATTATATATAATTGATATATTTTAAATATAATTAAAAGAGAAAATTTTTATGAAAAGTTGGTAATTTTTTTAATTAAAACATTAAAAATATTAATGTGGGGCTGGAGATTAATATATTTGAAGAATCATAGTCTTTTATATTTTAAAAATATTAAAAAAAATACTGCATTAATTTGTGCTAAGAATTTTCAAGGATTAGAAGATCATTTTTAAACTAAATTAGGGTAAATTTTTTTTAAAAAACTAAATAAACACGAATTTTTTGAAAAAAATGTTAACATAACAGACATTTTTAAAATTTTCAAAATGCAGGAAGAATAAGATATGGAATGATAGTTTTTAAGATTGTTCTACAATAATTTTTAAGGTTTTAGCAATATAAATAAGGTAAATGATTTGAATGCACATGTGCGCTACTGCACCAGTCTATGACAAATGCATACAACCAGTAAAAAAGCCATTATATGGCTCCCTTAGATGCATGTTTAGGAAAAAATCAAAATTTTTATTCAAATATATTAGTTGCATTTTTGTGAAAATGAATTAATAAAAATCTAATAAATGATTCTAATGTATGTAATTTCTGCTCTTGAACTTTAATGTAATAGTATTTTACTCAAATTTACGTTTTTAGAATTAAATGTGAATCTGCAGATTTTGATCCTTAGATAATTGCAAATAATAATTTCCTGAAAGAAAGTAATTGTTTCTAGTATTGGGCATTTATATGGGTTTGAATTTTGACAACTTAAGGGAATTGATTATAATTATTATGAGGACTAAGTATTAAGGAATCATAGTATAAGACACATTTAATAAAAAAATTTCATGAAAATGTGCAAAAATGAGTTATAAATAAAGCAGAAATTCATGTTATTGCTAAATATTAAAAATATAAGTTAAAAATTTTAGAATATTTTCCTATTTTATGCTTCAAAATGTTTTCAAACCCCAAGTGCTTTCCTCAGTTTAGGAATATTGCGAAGAGAGTGCAAGAGCTTTGCACTAAATTTATTATTTTAAACGATTTCAATTTGTTTATTTAAATTACCTTTAGTCATAATAAATGTATTCTAATAAAAATTTGCAAAATGACTTCAAATTAGATGAAGAAATATCATCAATTTAATGCTATTTATGTTTTTAATTATTAAGAATAGCAAAGGCCCTAAAATATTAATGCTATTATTTTATTCAATTACCTTTCATTTATTTATTTATTTTTTTTTACCTTCCCGAGTCCTTAATTTTTATCTAAATTATTCATGTATCATGGGAAGTTAAAATTAATTTCTTTTTATCAATAATTATCAATATTTTAACTATTTTCATCTCATTTTTTAAATAAAATCATAAATTAAACAGTGATTATCTCGTGTTTAATTTGTTTTATTTTAAGCTACTTAATTTAAATTTATGTAAGTATGCATAAGGCTCTTGTTATCAAGAATATTTCACTCATGTAACATTGAGTACTAAAAACAATGATTTTTACAAAAGAACTGGTTTTCCTCTGGAACATTTTGCTGATGTTTAATAGACAGAAATGTGAATATACTGCTTAATATATTTATATCTTTAAGAAAAAAATAGACAAATTAGAATCTTTGTTTATGCTTTTATTTAGTCTTAATAATAATAATATGTTTTTATTTAAAATTGAAACAACAGAAGAAATATTATAAAAATATATAAAATTTAAAGAAAACTGAATCAATTTCTAAATTTTAATTTTAAAAATTTTTGTTAACACAAAACATAATGTCAGGGGGAAGAAGGAATAGTTAATAGCAATAAAACGACCACTACGCACAGAAACCAAGAGTTTAATTTTCGCTTAGAGCGCCATCTCATGGCATTAATCATTAACCTTAACTACATTGATTTATTAAATGAAAAGATGAAAATTATGACATTAATTATGATATTTTGATTCGTTATTATTACTCAGATTTTAATATTTTGAAAATATTTAATTTAGTTTTTATCGTGGTATAGCTAACAGTGTAAATTAGTTTTTTCTCATCTAAAACTTATAAACTTAATTTAATTTCTTATTTTAATCGTATAAGTAATCATAAATTCTACTATATTTAATAGCTAATGGAGAGAATCTCATAAGAATTTTGAGACAATTATTTCAAATTCTAACTCCTTATTTTTATAAAATTTCATTTCATTTGGCATTAAAACACAAGTTAAATACTGTTGATGCAACTATTTTTAAACTTTTTGTATTGCTAATATTTGATTACACTGTTTTAATTTAAAAATTGTACTACATTATAAATTTTGCTCTTCATTTTTATGTGTCAAATAGTTTTTCTTAAAGTCAAATTATTTCTTATTTTATTTGAAGGAGTTACATATTAAATATTGTAACTGCATTTTATCTTAATAAAACAGTATTAAAATTCCCCAGAATGTAAAATTGACGACTATTCTAATTTTTCTCCATGATTAATTTATCCGAGTTGTAATTAAAGGAAAAATAATGTTACATGAATTGACAAATATAAAGTTATGATAAACAGAAAACATTAAATAAATAGTAATACTTACATAACGTATGTAAAATTAATTATCGAATAGTTTATCTTTATATTAAATACTTTCATTAATTCAATAATTTTATCTAAAAAATTTAGGTTTGTTTATAAAATTAAAAATAATATTGTTTAAAATAATAAACATTTGAATTTCATTTGGATAAATATTTGAATTAGATTGAAATATTTGTATAAAATTGTAAATTAATCCTGTAAATTTGAATTTGTCCATATATTGTAGCTAGAATTTCATTTCTATATTTTAATTAAGTTAATGCGAATTAATAATTATTTCATCAGTCTCTTATTTCAATTTTATTTATTCTGCAGCTCAAATTGTAAATCTAGATTAAAATAAATTGTTTTTTATTATTTTCTTATTACTTTTAAATCAGTATTATCAATTTTTAAGGAAGCAAATATACAGAAAAAAATACATTCAAAACTACTAAATGAAGAATAAAGCAAATATTTTGGATAGCAATAGATAACTCTAACATTAAAAAACCTATTTTTTTAAAAGCGGTTTTTAAAATTTTCTATAATCAATTTATTTAGATTTTTTATTATATTATCTATATTAATTTGATATATATATATATTATGATGAAGTAATTTACCAAAAAAAATTTATTATGAAAAACAATAAATAAAATTCACAATTTACAATCGATGTAAAAAAAATTTAATTTAATAATTGCTTTGGTGTATTATAGAAAATTTAATAAAGTATGTTATATATATATAGTAATCTTTTTTGACATTTTAATGAGAAGTTATTTTTACATAAATATCTTTTTTGACATATTTAAAAGGTTTGTCTCGTAAAATAAACATACTATATTTTTCCTTTCAAGTTAATGTTTTTCTTTCGAAAAGAGTTATTTTTCATTTTGAAGTTGCGAAACTCATATTACTTTTATGAAACACTTTCGTTTTTTCTTCAAATTGCTTAGAGAATGCTATGAATACTCTTTCCTCATGAAATGAATATTTCTGAATTATAAATAAAAATATATGGAAGATTTTTTATGTGAAAGTACAGTAATGGGAATTGAATAATTCATTAAAATAAAATAAATCTGGTAGTTCCTTAATTTTCAACATAGCATGAATTTAAAGAAGCTTTATACATGTAAGAAAAGTAAATATAATGTAGCTAAATTATTTATATGTGTTTTATTGATAAGTTAAATAGTTTTATTCTATTATAAACCTCTAAATTAAAAATTAAGAAGCATGATTAATTATCATGAAATAAGGTATAAAATTGTATCAATAAACGTTTTAGCTGTCAATAAATTCAGAAGTAAGATAAAAGTTTAAATTTTCAATCAAAAATGCTGCAGGTCAATTTACAAAAGTTTAAAATTGATCCTTACATTAGTTTATTTTTATTTATCAAATTAAGAATGTTAAATTTAGATTATTTTAAAGCAAAAGTAATTTTAGCAAGTAATCTTGCTAAAATAGCCAACACATAAATATTAAATACTACAAGACATTTTGTTTGAAACTATATAAATTTAAATATTTCCATACAAAATTTGAAATCATATTGTGTCTTCAATATTTGCTATACATATTCTCAATTTAGAAAAATGGTCCTTGGATTATTTTTATCATGAAAGCTTACATCTTAAAAACTATGATTGCTCATGTAGCATGTTCAATTGAAAAACTATAATAATGATGTTGTGTAAAAATATATTGCACAAGTTAGTAATTGAAATAAATTATTTTTTGAATATTTTCCGATTAAATGAGCAGAATTACGGAAGGAATTCTATTCGAAATATCCACTTTGTCAGGTGTATTTATGTAAATGAGAAAAATATTTATTTATCAGCAGTAAGGCTGAAAACATAGCTGACATTTCTTTACAATCTCTTAATCACATTGCTATGATCGTTGGTGTGAAATTTCACTTTAGTCATTTTATAAGTCCTACCACACAGCTTCAAATCTCTCTTTAGTTGTTTGACAACTATGTTTAGTATCTGCAATATATTTTCTTTGATTGTCTGGACTTAGGCAGTTTTCACGAAAACTAGTTTTTTATCCATATTTAGTGGTTTCCATCTCGTTATGAATCAAAGCATGTATACTTTTTTTAAAGGAACTATTCTTAAAAACTTTGTGATGATTAAGAAAATAAAATATTAGTTTTTTTACATAATAGAATAATAAAAGTGAAATTTAAAACAGGCTTGAAAAATGTTTTTGTATAGTATAAAGAGTCATGTCAATATTTCGGTGATTGATATAAATGATAGATTAAAATACATAGCTTTTAAGGGTAAACATCAATTGCTTTCAAGCAAAATATTTTATGGGAGTGTATGTATATAAAGTCAGATCAATTTATAAATGTACAGGTCATTATCATGAATTTCATTAAAATATTTTAGAAGTAGTTGCAAAATATTTGAATGAAGCTAGTTATTCTATAATTCTTTATCTAAAAAAGTATACTCTATATTTTAGTTTTGTGTATTATTGCATTAATACAAAATAAAATTCAGCCTTGGTTTTCTGGTAACGCAATAATGCTAGTTATAACAAACCCAAGTTTCTTTTATGAAAGATGAATCTCTTTGTTAGACTCTAGCTATTTCTTCATCGAAATATTAATATCTCCCTGATGTGTTTTTAGATAAATTAAATTCAGTAAACACAATTACAATGAAATATATACAAAATTAAAATAAAGTTTTTATCATCACGATTAAAAATGTTAATAAAACCATAAATTATAACGATTATATTAAAGAATATAATAGTTATAATTTTATAATTCTAATAGTAATAATAGTAAAAATCTTATAGTTAGATTTTAATAATTTATCATAAATATTTTTAAAATATCTTAACTTAGTATTGGTGAATAAATTGCAAATGCAATTTAGGATCTATTCATCTATAAATGAAATTAAAAAATATATATGATGTTGCATCTAAATAATTATTTTATTTCTAGATATATAAGATAATTGAAAATGTAAATTTTTGCTTGAAAATTTTTTAAGATAAAATAAAATTTCTATCATAACTTCAACACTGTTTTTTTCACCAGTTTTTTTACAATCATACTTTAATTTATGATTTTAATAAAAGGGGAAGTTATTACCAAGAAAAAGTAGTTGAGTGTTAAGAATTGATAATAATTCCTACTGATGATACTTTCTTGTGAGCCAGATAGATTTTTAAGATTTTGAAGTTTTTTATTTCAAAAGATTTCCTTCGTTGATTAAGCTGTGTAAGTAATTTAAAGTAAAATTAAAAGAAAATTATTACTTTTTAAAATATTTTTATGATTTAATATGTAAAAAAGATTTTTTGAATGAAAAAATATTTGTACAGCAAATAATTTATTCGATATTTACTCACTACATTCAGTAATGTTTTCCACTTTTAAATTTTATTTAAAAGTTAGCTGATATAATGTTCTAAATTAGTATGTTTTATTTTTATACAATACTTTTTCAGATGTATATAATTCTTTAACACATTCCAAAATAACTGTTTAGTATCGATAAAATTCTTTCGTACATGTTTCGGAACTAAATCTTAGGAAAAAGTTTAAGTTTCCCAAATACCTCTTTATCCGTCGGAATTCAACCACATTTTAAACGTGTCCCGCGTATCAACTGCAAAGAAGGAAAACATTATCATTCCATAAGTGTTATGTTTGATGCGGCAGAAGGAAATAGGACTTTTTCAAATAAAAAAGATTCACAAACTATTTTTGCTGTGAAAACAAACAAGAACTCAGAGAAGCGGAAAATGTACTGATTGTAATCAAATTTTTTTGTTGTACAGTTTTAAAACTAAATTAATTTTGTTTCAAAATTATGTCGAATTTATTTAAACAATCGATTTTGAATTTTAGTTTCCAATGCTTTGAAATTTTAATTTAGAATATAGCAAATATTGTTTACTTCAAAAATTAAGAAATTTAGTTTTACAAATTTGTCTTTTAGAATAAATCTTAAACAGAGCAATAAAAGAATTGTTTTTTTCTGTATATATAATTATTTAATAATAGTAAAAATAATATCAATAATAATGATAACATCGATATATTTTATGCACATATACAGTCGCATTAATCGTATATATTTATGTTTAAGTGTATAATATACACAATTTACTAATTTTATCTTCTCTTCGCTGAAGCATTTATCTATTTCTTTATCTTTAAATTGGAAATATTTATTAGTTAATATAAGCTACAAATTTTGGTATGACATGAATTCTTTTTAATATTTATTTGAACTCAGTTTTTTCATAGTTTTTATTTCATATTTCTTTCAGTGGCTTTCTAGTGTCTTACATATGTATTATTTTCTTATCTCTTAAACATGGTCTTTTTTTATTCCAAATAAAATTACATATTCATTGTAGATATCAAAGTGTTAAAACCTTAAGTTATAAATAAAGTCATTTATAAAATTTATCTATACATAAATTAAAATGCTCTTAAATTATCAACATATATGTATAGTATTAATATTCATTTTGTGTCTTACAAATGTTTCGTTAGTTTTATGTTATTATTAAGTTAGATTTTCATTGTATATCCTAAAACAAGAATTTAAGTATTATAGTACTGCTTTATGGTATTCGACTGTAATCTGCATTTTATTTTGGTTCCTGGTAACTTCCAATATATTTCTATATTTTGAAATTTTGATAAATATAAATCAATACCAGCTGTCTCAGAAAAGTCACGAACAGCTTGCAGTTTCTCATCCAACAATCATAAATACACATATCACAGATAAAAATTGTTTTTATTAAAGAGAATATTCTATTGAAGGTTAAAATTAGGACATAATTAATAATATGATATTAGTAATATTTATTTCAAAACATTTATTCTCATTTTTGAGTTTAAAAATTTATCTATTTTTTATAATTTTTAAATTATTACAAAGGTGATTTAAGATTTAATATATGTCCTCAAATTGAAGTTTAAAGTTACTTAAAATTAGAAACAGTTAATAATCTGTATGATTGAATATTCATTGAAAAAGTAGCTAATGTTAAATTTTTAAATGCGATTACCAATAATTATTTTATTTATTGTTTTATTAAGAAATAAATGTAGACTATCCCTAAATTGATCAAAATTCATCAAAGTTATTTAAAATTATTTTTATGTCTATATAAATAGTTTTGAGGAGTTTTAACCACTAGATACTAAGATTTTTATCTTAATTCGTAGGATGACATAAAAGAGTGATGAAGACAGATTTTAATGATAAATTGAATTGTTTCTAGAAAATTAGCCATTACTTTTTGTTTGAATGAATAGATTTTGATTTATTTATGATAAATTGTTTTCATTTCTTTAACGTGTAGCTATCAGGTGGCAAAATCTTAAAGACATAAGAATTGGAAATTATCATTCAGAAAGTCACTTTTTCTCATATTTCACCAATCCGTAATGTTATTTGGTTAGAATGCATAAAAGCAGGAAGTTAAGATTGAGACTTTATACCATAAACTGATCGACGGTTTATAGGAATTTGTTTTTCTAAGATCATTTCATTAAAGGTGAATTTTAATCTTTTTTCATACAAATCCCATTTCTCGAGAGTTATTTAGAATATTCTTCTTTTGTTGCCTTGACTTCTACTAGAATACATTTATTTTACTTATTTTTGAATTTTTTTTTCTTATAACGATGCGCTCTTTCCCTTGTTAATTAAAAAAAAGAAAAGAAAATCGATATTATATTATTATTACTTAGTTATACAAAAGAATGTAGACATGCACAAATTATATTTTCCTATTATTGAAGTAATCTAAAGAAGAAATAATTGTTGAAAGGAAAACTTTTACGAGTCTCAAATTTTATTTGAACTTAAAATACCTCAATAAGTTTAGAACATTTAAAGAAATAATTTCTGTTAGCAATTGTTTGAAGCACTAATAACACAATTTGAAATCTGAGTTCAATTTTTATCAGAAAAGTATAATCCAGTGCAGTATTTTTTAAACATTAAAAGAGAGAAATTTTCATGCCTAAACTCAATTTTCTAACAAGAACAGTAAAATTATGTAAAACAAGTTTTCAGACTTCGTGAGTTGTTTTATAAATTATTATAGTTTTCTTTCAAAATTACTTTATTGTTTGATCAGATCTTATAAACAGTTTTATGATTCAATATTTCTTATTGAGCAATGTGACTTAACTCCAAGAGAAAGTTTTAGATAAAGGAATATCAGATAGAGGATAGGGAATACCAACCCATTGTATAATATAGAGGTAGAGGAATATCAACCCAATAATTATTTGGTAAAGTACGGGGTTACCCGTACTTTACCAAATAATTATTGGGTTGATATTCCTCTATCTCTTACATTGGAAAGTACAGGAATAAAATATTTGAACTAAAACAGAGATAAATCATATCTTTCTTCATTAATCAGAAGTGTTAAATCTCAACATCTGTAAAATAGTAACCAAATATTAATTTCCACAAATAACTTGGCATAAAGGAAATATTAAAATAGTATTGCAGCTTCACTGGAAAATGGGGTATTTTTTTATTTTTACTTTATTAAAATATAAATGTGCATCGATTAACTATAAGCAATTCAACATTACAATTGTATTTAACTATAAGCAATTCTATGCTGAAATTGAAAAGAGATATTCATTAATGTCTTAGTTGCTAAATTTTAAGTAATAGAAAGATATCTGAGGTGGAGAAGAAAGAGTGGTTATACAGAGCATTCATTAACTTTGACTCTTTGGTAAAATCAATAATAAAATTTTGGGGAGTTTGAAAATTTTTGAATTATCTCAGATAAGTTTCCTATAATCTGAGATCCTTTCAATATTAAAACTGAGGAAAAACTCTTTTAATTTAAAAACTTTCAAAACAATAATATATTTCAGACAAAATTCTCTTCCTTTCATCTAAACATTTTAAGATTCCAGATTATTTATTTGCAGAAAAATACTAATCTTATAATAAATTCTGAAACTTTATTATAAGATTAAGATAATTGTTGCAATTTTACACATAGAAATATTTCTTAAATGTCTTAATCAGTTGATAACAAATTTAGCTGAAAACTGTAAGTCTTGTTTCATTAGAGAAAATTTAAATTTTAATGTCAAAGCACATGTACATATTTCTTAAATTTATCATTACATGTACTGTAATGATAAATTTAAGAAACTACAAATAAATCATAGAATGTAATGGGAAGAAAAGTGACAGGAAATATTTCTTAACTCATGATTAAGTAATCCATACAATAGCATTATAATAGGAATAGAAATAATTATAATAATAATTGAAAAAATAGAATTAAAAGTAAAATAGAAAAAATAAAAATAATAGAAAAATAGAAAAAATAATAGAAAAAATTTATAGCAACAGGCAATAAAGTTATATCAGAAAATATAAAGTTATATCAGATTTAAGTAAAAGCATTAAATGAAAAGTAGAATGTATTATTTCTGTTAAGTTACAATAATTTTTAATATAATATGTCTATACATAAAGAAGATAGCTCAAATTTTACCATAAAATATTGGTTATTCGTGACTGCATCATCGTGGGTAATGCTAGGAAGAATTTGACTAGAAACACATTACTGAAACAAAATTTAATTTAGAAGATTAAATAAAGTTTACAAAATATTCAATTGAGCTCCAAAAATATTTTGTTAGAGTAGAAGAGCTGATATATTCCACTTCAATATTCAAAATAAATACCGAAAAAATGGAGACATGTAAAACTTGTTAAACTATGAACTAAAATAAAAATGATAAATACTTTTTGAATTTCATTTTCCAAACGATTTAAATTTTATACAAATAGTTATAAAACAAAATTGATAAAAAGTTGAGTTTGAAACGTATACTTTAGAAAGTAGCTAGACATCTATGTATTCAAAGTTAGAACTTAAAAGTAATTAAATATACAACAATTGAAAAATGAGCTTTGTAGTGTTAAAATGAACATTTTGCTTAGTGTCTAAAAATATATTTCAAAACTTATTTTTTTATGTACTTAAGTTTAATTTACATAAAACACAAAGAGTAAATTACTCATAATTTGATACATGATAATTTGATATTTAACATATTTTGATAATTTGATATAAACCATCTAAATTAATATTAGTATTTTCGTTATATATTTCTGAATTCAAGAAATCAATATCATATATCAAAACATCAAGTTAAAATTAAGGAAACACACATGAGTTATTTAAATTAAACTCTTACTCACACAAAGGCTGCATTTTAATTTAAAAATTGAAATTATGTTGAGGAATTAAAAAGAATACCGGTATTGATGTTACAAAATTTCCAAACATTGAAATGCATAAAATAAATGTATTTATAGGTTTAATTTTATGAAATAAAAATTGCCTGGAAACTTTTCAATAAATACACTTAAGTTTTTAATTTAAATCTAAGTTATATAAGGCATATTATTAAAGAAGAAAAATATTTCCGTTTAAAGTTTAATTCAGTCATCAATTTATGCTTCAAAAGTTTTTAGAGGTGTTTTATGTTCCTAATGCTTATTAATAGTACATATAGAGTAAATAGAAAATTGAAATGTAATCCTTAATTATTATGTATATTTTTCTTTATGATAAAATACTAATCTTACCTATTTGGAAAAATAATTAAAAAGACATTTTATTTATTTGGAAAGTAATCAAGATTCTACATAAATGCATTGAATAAAATAAATATATTATTAATTAAAATTCAAATGCTAACAGTATTGATTTCAAAGTAAACATTAATTTGACTCATGTAAACTTCAACTTTTAATAAGGAAAAATTAAGAAATATAAATAAATTCTTTTCAATGAATTTAAACAGACAATTATAGTCAACATTATACTTATCATGGACATATGATTAATTTTACAAAATTATATTTGATATCTGATTCATTAAATAATGTAAATATTGTTTTAATTAAGAATAGAATGCTTAATGTGAAAAATATTTCCAACGTTAAATGATATTAAAAAAATATTTAACGTTTCAATTCAAAATTGTTTCCGTTTCAATTTTAATATTAAAGGCAATAATTTGTTTTTTTATCACATTTACTCTTCAAAAATATTTTATATCAAAAACAAAACAAAATTGACCATCTAATTTTTTAAAAAGTAAATCAAATATTTATAATACATACACATTTATGTTGTAATTAATTTCAATTCAACATTTAAAAGAATCATTTTTTTGATAATTCAAGGGCGAAATTGTGTGTCTAAATTAAATAAAATATTTTTATGTAGTTACTTTTGATTCTTTGATGAAATATATATTAATGAATTTAAAATTGGTTTTAAACAAATATTAAAATAAATAAGAATATTTCCTTAAGATTCTTTAAAGAATAAATAAATTAAAATAAATAAATAAAACAATTGATTGTATTAGTTGTTTGATAATTTTCGATTTAAGAAGACTTTATTTTTTGGCAAGTAAGCAATAAATCTTACTGTGATCAGTTTTCATAACTCTGTATTACTTAAAATGCGATAGACTCTTGAATATAGAAATTTCTTATATACATATAAGATGGAAAACTTTCATTATACAAAATAAATTTTTTTTCGATGCCACTAGAATTTTTGTTTTTGTTACTAATGACACTTGGCTACGTCAAGCCCGCCCGTCAGAGACTAAGCGAATGAAGTCAGAGAGAGAGAGCGTCTTCCGTTTTTGAATAGAGCACCCTTATACGAAGGTTGAAGTACGACTTTTGGCTTATAGATGGCAGCACCATCTGAATCTTATAATTTAGAGATTGAAACCAGAGAAGATCCTTAGCCTGGCTCCAGCCACCCCCAGAGGTATTAATTTGGAATGGGAACATGAAGGACATTGCGACCCGACATATTTTGCGTGCCCCAGTCGCCACTGGTGAACACGATGGATCTTCGGCTAAACCGGGATTCGAACTCACCACCTTTTGGTAATGAGAACGACGCCCTAGCCAAACATATCTCCACGGCCTTGCTAGAAAATTTAAATTCATATAAGCTATATAAAAGTTGTAAAAAGTAAAATTAACTAAAAATAAGCACAATCTAAATATTAAATTTTTTAAAAATTTTCATCTCTTAAAGTTTTTATTTTTCAAAGATTAAGTATAATAAAATTAAATCATCATAATATTAAATTATATTTACATTATTTATTTTTATAAAAACTTTTTTAATTTTAAATACATTTTAAAATTAATTAATTGAACTTTTAAATTCCTAACACTTTATACTACATATATTATATTTAAAAGCCTTAATAATTATAATATGTGCCCTATTCTTGAATAAGACGCATTTTAGACACACATTTTTAAGTATAATATTTAAACTTAAGGAAATATTTCCAGTCATGTAAAGGATTTTCAAACGCTTTAGGTTACAAAACTTCTAGTAAAGTTCGGGGATTTTTAATTCAAGTGACAACATGTCGGTATTTAATTTCATATAGTTATGGCTTTTCTTGCATAAAATTTTCTACTACTTTCTATTTAAAGAGATAAGGAGAACGCATTCTTTAGTAGGAGATATTCTTTGAAAGATAAACATTTAAGGGTAAAATTTCAACTTTCAATAAATTTTAATTTACTATTTAGGATCATACAACACAAACTTATTTTTAACAATACTTTGCTTACGTATATTTACACATCAAACTTTCTTTTGTAAAAAATTTTGTTTTCCTAAAATGTGCAAATATTTAATAATTATTTACTTTAAAATTACATAGGATTTTAAAGTAAATAAATATTTAAACTCAATGTTCTCCAGTTTAGAAGTTTATAATCAAATGATTATATTTATACAAAATGCAATTTGACACAGAGATAACTATTTTAAAAAAGATATTACATTTCTCTAAGCATAATTATTTTAACTTAAATTTCTTAATTTGTCTTTCAATTAATATAAACAGTAATATCATACTTTTACTGAGTAGAACACAAATGAAATATGCAATTTCCTATCATGATATGATGCTCTAAACATAAAATTGGCTACTTCCAATTTTATTCTGCTTAGTTAATTATGCAATGTCTAAAAGGTGCAGATGAATTGATTTTCAGTTATATAGTTTATTTATCAAATCTTATATAAAACAAAATATCTTACTTAGAATTATGCTTATTAGTAAAATATAAAACTAAAGACATGCAAAATACTTTTATAAAATCAAACATTAATCATTATGACCTTATTTTCAGTTATATACATGCATTGAAATTACATAAAATGTTTTTAAACTTATTAATGTGAAATAAAATGCTTGTGAGTAACGTATCATAAGCAATATGTTTATAACATTTATTTGAAATATGTATTCTTAGCTATTCAATCTAATAAATACGTGAGTTTAGCTGGTTGTATAACACAAAACTCCAAAAGAGCTATTTTTGATTCTTGCGGATTGAAGAAAATAATCGGAATAAAATAAAACGATCGAATATTGAAGAATCTTTAACCTGAAGTTGGTAAATTTTATTTAAGGAATCTGTTTTTATTCAAAAAGTAAACTTTAAACTGAAAACATTTTGTACAAAAGTGGAAATTTTAAGAGAGCCTTATTGTAAAATTCTAGTTATATTTTCAATTCCAGACTGTTTTTCTTATACTTAAAATAATTATTAGCTTCATTTGGAATATTATACACATGTATGATGGATAACGTTAATCAATCAATTTATTCTACAAACTAATCGAAAAACATTTTTCATCGGTAGAAATATTCATATTTCGACAAATGAAAAATGTTTATTGATTAATTTAGTAATAAAGATGAGTGGAAAAATTCTGAATACTTTCTTTTATTCTAAGGTTTTATCTTGCTAATTAATATTTTAAAATTTATTTATTTATTAAATTTTACTATGAAAAAGAATCAAGCTAAAGTTAAATTTTAAATTAATCAAAATTTGTAAGATTAGAATATATAAATTAAATATGTAGAAAAAAAAAGTTAAGAATGAATAAGTATTCTTATGCCAAAAAATAATACTATTAAACGCTAAATCCAATTTATACTCAAAAATAAATTTTGTTGTATAAAAAAATAAATTAATGTTTGTTAAGATTGATTTTAATTTTATGGAAATTGAATATTTGTATAGAAATTCGGTCACATGTTTCGATATAAAATATAGGAGAACCGAAGTTTTATATAATTACGAATTAACTTGAAATGCTTCAGATATTAAATATTTGCATAGAAATTTGGTAAGATACTTCTATACAGATATTTAATTTCCGAGATATTTCAAGTGCGTATTCTTAATTGTGTAAAACTTCCATTCTCTTATATTTTATAGAAGTATTTTAAGTATACATTAAAAGTTTGAAATTGTAGATTTGTTTGAGTGAGAAATTTTTAAATAAAAATGATCATAATGACTTACTAATGTTAAAATAGGCAGATTTTTGGTGTAGGATAAATTATAAATTATTAAACAAAAATACTTAGTAGTTTGAGCTTTACTACTTGAGCTTTAAGGTGATGAAAAAAAGAGCCACGTTAAAAATATTTGTTTATTCTTAGAAATAAGTTTTTTATAACAAATGTAAAAATTATGAAAAATAATTAAACAAAACGCAGGTAGTTGGATTTCAACTTATCGTACTCTTGCATCTAAGGGCAATTTATTTCGATAAGAAAATTTTGTAACCCAAATTTAGAATAATGACTTAAACTTAAATGAGATGCTTGATTGATAAGTTAAAAAAGTGACCATAGATTTATGGGTAATGATTTACTGAGTTTTAATATTAACATTAAAAAAGAATTAAAATAATTTGTTTAAATAATTTATAAAGTAAAAAGACACATTTCATAATAAGAAATTTTGTTTAAAATTGCTGTTTATTGTAAATTTTTGTATTAGTTATAGCTCAAGTTAGATTAATGAAACGTAATAGAATGTAAATATGATTTCCAATAAGCTTTAAGAGCTATATCTACACCAAAGATCATATTTATTCAAGAAAACTTAAAAAAACCACTTCCTTTGTAAGCAAATAACTTAATTCCACAATTTTTTAAGCATGACATGGAAAAATTAACTTCAAAGCATGTTTTCCATAAATAAGTAATAAAACATAATGCTAATAAATCCTTATAATCATCTCAAAGTAATAAAACTTTAATTTTCATTAACGTTGGTATGACGTTTCCTCGTATAATATGCTTTAGAAAACTAAATAAAAGAGCTTTCACTGGATTTTTTTTTACCCTTAAAAGTTAGTAAAACTTGAGTTATCAACCTTATAAAAATGTTTTTATTACCTATAAAAGGTGGGCTGTGATATTAATGAGTTATTTAATAAAGTTTTAAAATTTACGAGTATAGTGTTAAATTTTATTTTCTTAAAGCAGAATTAGTTCTTATACATAAGTCTTACAAAATGTTTATGATTTTTGAAAAACGTATCTACAATAATAGATATTTTGATAATGAAGATTTAAAATTTAATTTTAAAAACTTAAATTTAAGCACTGTTAAGTTTCACCTATTGATTGTAAAATATATTTAAGAAATTATTACTTTAAGACAACTTTGGAAAATTATAAATTAATCTAGTCGATCAGTTAAAAATTTGTAAAAAAAAAAAAAAAAAAAAAACGAAAAATTTTTGAAAATGAAAATAACATTGAATTAAAGAAACTGTTCCATTATAAACTGAATGTATTTTTTAGATTTATTATCTTCAGAATTACGTATTCTTAAAAAAGCGGTAGAGTCTATTTAAAAACTAAAATTATCGTAAAATTAAAAAAATTTTGCTCTTTTAAAATTTTTGGGCCAAGCTGACAGCTGAATGGTTAACGCTCTAGTCTTTGGGTCAATCGTTTTCTGGTTCAATTCTCGCCACGGGCATATTTTAACATGTAGATTCCGAAATATTGATGTTAAATAATTTAATTAACGAAATGATGAGTCAAATGTCTACAAAAATTACATTAAATTTTCTTTGCAATATTATTGTAAATTATTTACTGTATGAGATAATCAATAATTTTAGTTGAATAAATACAATAATAATCTTAACATTGATTTAAAAAATTTGACACAGAATTTCCCTTTTCATTATTTAAGATTAAATTTTGTAATTACACATGTTGATTATAAATTAGTATAAGATGTTCAAAACCATGTAATATATTGATCGAAATTTAACAAAATTTAGTAGGATACAAAGTGAAACAGAAGAATTTGGTTTCTAAAAAACAGAACATTAGCTCCAAATTTTATCCATAGGATTAATTTGATGCTACTTTTGGAGTGTAATGTACTTATATGCATAATCAAATTCTGTGCGGTAACTATAAAGATAATAGAAACCAGAAAAATTCTATTCATTTGTTGGTGAATTACCTAGTAGCTTTATAGGGTTCTTATTTTACCCAAAAACCTTTTATTAGTTAAACCTGATATTATGAATGGAGCCAGAATATTAATGCTACTCTTAGTGAATAGCGGTTGTTTAAGAAGTTTCAAAGAGGACTATGGGCTTTAAAACTGCGAAACGTAATTGAATGATTTAAAACATTTGGAGCTCTCTGGAACGATAATCAAGTTGAAATAGCAATTTACCAGGGTTTGTCAAGTTGAAGTTTTTGTGGCTACTATTTGTAAACAGAACATAATGTGCAGGATACCTGCTCTGTACTCGTTAAACGAATGTTCGATACATAATGATCAATAAAATCCTGCACTGAATATTGAAATTTCATTCCTATTAAATTTATCCCATTATGAAATTGGTCTTTTGTGCTACAATCATCATAATGGTGTTTTATTTGAAATTTTTATGAAAGCATAGCCTTGCAAAAGGAAAGAATATTATTTCTTTATTTTAGAGAAAAAGAACATGAATAAGTATTTTTTTTTAAAGAAAAGAGCTTTTTTTAAGAGGTTATGGTTTCTCTAGGAATACTGAAACATTGAACACTTTTGAAGTATGGGATCAGTGAAACTATTAATGAAAAACTCTCTGGAGCATTCCATTTCACTTTTTTTTAGAAGAGGACTTTCTTTTAGAGCTTGTGGTAGCCAGCTATTTCCTTGCCTAGAACGTCTCAAGCAAACTGTATTAAATTCAAGTACTATTATTAGTACTAGAAGTAGAATCTGGTTATTCCGTTCATATAGTTTCTCTATCAAAAAAGAAATAGTCCACCATGTAATTATGATGTTGAAACAAATTGTCTTTCATTAGCATATATACATTAATTAAGTACCATTCTTTGACACTTTAAAAAACTGGTATAACAAATAAAATCGTGGTCGACGTTTGCTTCCGGATGAAATATGAGTGAAGATTCTTCAATCTATTTTTGTGACAGAAGATACCGATACTGTGAGTGAACTGATTGATAAAGCAAGATTGACATACCTACTATGAGATTGAGGTATCCGTGGGTATTTATACGACAAACGTTAATAAGATATTACAAGAAAATCTGGCTATAAAAAGTATTTGTTCTCACTGTATGTCCTGCATAATATGACAAATACTCAAACCAAGGTTCATGTCGATTGGCACTAGAAAATTTTTAAAAAATACGTTCAAGATGCTTCAAATGCTATGTATAACAGCTGTACAGGTGAAGAATCATTCATTTATTTATATAAGCATGAAACAGAACAGAAATAGACTATATGGGTCTTTCGAGACGATCCAAATCTGACAAAAATTGTTCACGAAAGAAACACATTGAAGCAAATGCTTGCCTCTTTCTTCGGCAGTACCAATTACGTGTTGAAAGTGACATTAAAGAAACGTAGAAAAATTTATTTTGAGTGGTGTATGACCCAGAAATTTCCCAGAAATTTATGGAGAAATTTAAAAAAAGCAAAAGGGGAAACGTTCATTGTCACGACAAAGTGAGATCCTATATAACAAAACAAAGGAATTTTGACAAATGATTTCGTGAAAAATTTCAAAATTGTTTTGAACTATTGAAAATAATTTCTTTACTGCTATTAAATTCTATAAATATATTTAATTTATAAGCCCCAAATTTAATATAAGAGCTGTCTAGTATTCAGCATTTTTTTATTTGCTATGATTACTCATTCTGAGTCTACTTTAATTTATAATTTTAGTATGCTTATTTTTCTCTTGACGAGTTCATTAGCTTAGAATTTTCTTCATAAAAAATAACGCAATGAAGAAAGAAATTCTTTGCTTCTTTATTTAGTTTTATTGCTTATTAAGCTTTAATTACACATACTAAGTTGAACTCACCAAACAAAAAGATAAATGATGATTATTTGGGAATTATTTTATAGAATTTACTACCTAAATGAATACAGTTTTACTTAATAAATGTACTTTTATATTTTAAACTAATTTTGCTTTGATTACTTTTAATGTAAATAATTTGCTTTAAGGATTCCCTTGTTATTGATATATCATTAAATTACTTTGTGGAGCATGTTTTATACTTAACTAATATGAACCATAATTAACTAACGGAAGTAATATTAGATTTGTTCAAAGTACAATAATTTCATTTCACACTTTTCCTATGTAGTTATATGTTCTCCTTGCATCCTAGTAATAATTTTCTGCAACTAACTATCCAAATTACAGCTCTAATACAGGCATTTTGTAAAATATCTGCTATTCATTAGACCTCAATTATTTTTCAGCTATCTCATGAATTTGAAAGAGCTCTTCCTATTAATAGTTACCATAATAAAATGCAAGAGAAATTTGAACTTAGAGAGACAATTATCAGACATAAAAGGATCATCTGAAACTATTTATTATTAGGAATAGATAATTAGAGACACAGTGAGATTTAATTATTCAATTTTTATCTGAATGAGTTAACTGGCGCAAATCCTTTAATTACTTAATTAAAGTTTTCAATATTAAATATTTTGTTAGGCTTTCATTAAATAATAATTGCTAAATGACTCATGATATTTTCATTTTTTAAACATAGATCATTGCTTGGTCTTATAAATATACTTATATAGCTTTTTAGTAATTAATTAATCTGCGAATAGGGTTTTTGATAAATATATTTTTTTTTATCTAACTATGATAAAAATTTAACAAACTTTGTATTTCTTAATGTATGAGTTTCTAGTGTAAAATATATGTCTGAAATTTCAAATAAAGTACATCTAAAACTATTGCATGTAATTTATAGTTAGTCAAATTGTTGTCTTTATTTGAAATTAACATATTTTTTGTTGTGTTTCTATTTACTTTTAAACTTCTTGTATAGTATATATTTTGATGAATAATTGAAAATAATATGCAGAGAGATTATCTATTATTTAATACATCAACATTTTCATTTAAAGTTAATTTATATATATTTTTTCAATTAATAAAAATAATTAATTTTTAAATTTCAGCAAGAAGAAATTATAATTATTACTAAGAAAAAAATAATATGTTTCTCTATGTATGTGAGCTATCACATTTTCTTTATTTAGAAATAAAAATGTGTCTAAAGGAAAATACTGCATTTACTCATTCAACAATGTAATTATGATTCATTGATTATTTTTTTTGAAATTATGTACTGGAATTTTAAAAGAACTGTTTCCATTATCAATGGATCACTCTAAAAAGTTGTTGAATAATTTTTTCTACCCATACTGTACAATCTTTCTTTAAAACTAAAATATATTGTTAAATTATTTGTATTTCTTTTTATCTCATTTCGAATAAATACAGATAGTTTTTTAAATAATGGAAACCTCTTATAATTAGTAAGGAGTCTTACTTATGCGGAGTAGGATCACTTACGCCAAGTCATATGTATAGTACGATTGGGAATATAATCATATTAGTGCTAAATATTGTTTACAGAAACATTGTATCATTTTCATGAAAATACTGTGAAATATGTTCCAGGAGGGATATCGATAAAAAATATCGATTATGGATGTATTGAAATTGATTGAATGCCCCAAAATAAACCATAAAATTTTTATTACATTGAGGTCGGGGGAATAAGAAAGGGCCGATATTATCGTTTATTCACATGTTCATCGGATTATAACCATGCCAATTCTTCAGTATGAATAAGATCATAATCAATCTAAAAAGATCCATCTTCTGTAGAAGGAAAGTTTTTATTGCAGGATAGACTTGGTAGATAAAACTTTGTTTTTATCTTTTTTTCAGTGAATTTTCCTTTTAGGACGTGAGAAGAAGGATGAAAATTGCAGAAGACAAACTGAACATGACTGCGCATACCTTGAAAGATTCACCTCTACTTGTCAGTTGTGTTGTAGAAAAAGACGATTATGGTCTTACGCTCGTACCGGTTCCTTTAAGCATTCACTCATTCATTTGTGGAAAATGTACAAAAGAAAATTCGATTACAGAAATATAAAAGATATTCGAAAATTATGAAGATGATTTTATCAGTTGACACCGAGTAGTAACATCCTAACGGCTTAAGGCTGCTTGGGGTCATTTTGTAAAGGTCACATCATAGATTGTTTTCTGGAGGAACTTATTATAGATAATGGATTTATTTGCCGCAATGAAGGAAAACCAAAAAAATCTCCCAAGCACCTAATTTAATGGATGTAAATGCAGCAGGGTAAAGAACAATACCCCATTTCTGTTGTTAAACAGAGGCTGGGATCCAATTCGGGACTTTTAACTTTGAAGAATGCTATTCTATCACGAAGTTAAGGTGAGCCCAGCTTTCTTCTCCTTATTCATTAACCTGATTTTGTGTTGTGATATCAATGTAGGCAACATTTGGTATTTATATTAGTAACAATTGTTTTGAAAATTGTTGTTTTATCCCGAATGTTTCGTGAATGAAAAAAGAAGCCTCATAGTTATAATTATTAATATTGGAGAATCAAATTAATGAAATAAAACTGTTTATTCATTTCGACTATACTTAATTTTTTAGACATTACTATCTGTTTCAATACCCGTTGGGCTCTATCATCCAGCTTCGATTTACTTTGATTATTTTGCTTTGTTTAGTTTGTCTTGTCCTCCTGTGTGTAATGTGTTATATGGACTTTAAATACCATATCACTAAAACATGGGATGTTTCAATCACCATTGTGCCAGCTAAGAGAATTTTTATAACTGAGCCTCCTTGAAAATCTGTGAAGTATCATATCATGTACTTTTGATTAAAATACAAGATGTGTACAAATTTAGTAAAGATATCTCTGATGATTATTATATGTACTTTTTATTAAACAAACATATCTTAATGCTTACAAAAGCCCATTCTTGAATAAGACTTTTTTTCATGGGTGTTTCCATTACTTTTTGGTAATCATCTGTATATACTAATCTAAATATGTTTCTAACAGTTTTTTTTATTTATAAACATTATTATTATATTTATTATTTAACAATGTAATTACATATAAATGAGAATATATTAATTTACTTTTAAGCTTTAAATACTGAAAAATGTTTTTACTATCATGATTCTTGAATGTCCCTTTTATTCACCGGTGTTACCATTAATCTTTGATATCATCTATATATACTATTCTAAATATGTTTCTAGCATTTTTATATACATTATTTAAGCATGAGAATACATTGTTTTACTTTCATACTTTGAATCCTGAAAAATATCTTTTGTTTTTACTATTATTGGTAGATATTATTAGCCTGCAAATATAAATTAAAAATGTTTCGAAAGGAAAAGTAAAGATATATATGTAATAAAATAAACACAGAGAGATATTATTAATAATATATTGTGTAAAGTTGACTCTAGTGTAGTACCAATTAAATCATTAAGCCCTAAGCCTTTACTCTTTAAACTTAAGTGTTAAATAAAGTGAGATTAAGTACTTTATAAAAGTATTTACAAATTAAATACACACATTTTAACTATATTTACAAACAAAAATTTTTAAAATTTAACTTTTGCAGATTATTTAATTTACAAAACAAATTTATTTATTTTCATAATTGAGAGGGATTAATATAACTAATGCAAAGACCATTCTAAATAAAATTTAAACTTGAAAAAATATCAAAAATAAGAAGCATCTCAAACATTAATTAGATTCTGTGTATTTATTCTATAAATGTTTCACATGACAGTGAATTACTTTCTTAATAAATAAATAATTTCTTTTATTTGTTACTTTAAAAAATTACAAAAAATTACTTTAAAAAATTACAAAATACATTGATTAAACTAATAATGTCTAGAACTGACGACTAAGCTTTCCACAGAAAAGGAATGATGAGTGAAAGTTAGTTCACTGTAATTTTTAAAAATCTGTAAAGTGATCCAGCTTATACTAATTAGTAGTTAAAAGGATTGAAAATGATTTAAATAGAAACTTTCTCAACTTATATATATATTCCTGACGAACACTACTATACATTAAATTTGATCTTTAATGTTAAGATTCACTTAATTAAATGAAATCGATAGATTAGTTTATTTTACGAAAAAAACTATGTGTAATTAAAATAATTTGCTTGGCGATTATCTAGGACTGATCAAAATCAATAGTTGTTGAATATTTCATTTTTAAGTTTTTGTGCTTTGACTTAAATGCATTTTTTACTGAGACATTGACTACTCAGAGAAATAAAGATTTTTCTTTCAATTCAAATGTTTCATTTAAGAGTTATAAATTAATAAATACAGTTATAATAATAAAATAAAAAATTAATTTTCCCTAAAAGAAAGATGAAAAGAAAAAAGAATTTACACAAAAAAAAATTATGTTTAAAAGTATAAATGATTAATCTTTCAATTGAATAATACCGAATGTTCATGTTCTTCAAAAAATATAAATGGCTTTATTTTTTGACATATGGTGTATAGTGAAATTGGAATATTAATTGTTAGAGTATATATATATATATATATATATATATATATTTTAAAACTGTAAGAGCAGTCAAACGATTAAAATGGTTTCCAATCAAAGTTTTACTTACTTAGATCAGATATTAGAGTATCTATCATTTTGGAGTGATTTTCATTTAAAAAAAAATTGTGGTCTAAATATTTAAATTGATGTTCAATGTCAAAGAAGCACACAACAATTAATGTAATTTTTGCTATTAGCTAGCATTATTAATTAATGATTATAGATAAAGTTAACTATAAGCTTTATTTTTGATACAATCATAGCTGGAAAAAGAGACTCCATTTCTTAATTAGATTCAAACTATTATTATAAACACAGAATCGATAAGTTATTGCTATCCTGTTATAATTATTTTGGGGAAAAAGTAATCCATTATTTTTTCGGTAAACGTCTGTAGTGATCGATATCTCGTGAAATATATGACAAACAATTTCAGATTTATGCTCGTTGGAAAGCTGACATTTGACACTAAAATATCCTCTTGCTGTTTTTTGTTTGATTAATTCAGTTACGAGTACTAGGTTTTAAAAATGGAAGACAACAAACAGAAAATTCGATACATTTTCGTTTTTCTCTTGTAACGGCGAAAAAGATTGCCAGGTGGCTAAAATTGTGAAAGGTGTTTATTTCCTATATAAGACTGTAACAACCAGTTACGTACAATTTTTGTTTCGTCGATTCCGTTCGGGTATTTTTGATGTTAGAGATGCACCTCGCATGTGGATACAGCATCGTCGAAAATGTCTGTAAAATATCAAAAATGGTCGAAGTTGACCGCAAGTCAGCTGTAGTAAAATTCTACATCACAAGACCTAAAAATCTACATGAAAACTGTCTTAAACCTTTTTACAAAGCGAATCCAAAAGAAGTTACATAAAGTTCACATGAAAATAATGGATTTCCTTTTCCCCAACCTAATATAACTCAAGCTGTTAATTTTTGAACTCTACAGATTACAGATGAGAATATCAACACAAATATAATTTATATACTATTATCATTGTTAAATAGTAGCACTATGCATAGCTTTAGGTTCTGATAAGCATTTATATTTTACTTTTTAAATTGTTATTTATTTTAGTAAAACGTTATTAATTTTAATAATAATATTAAATTATTTTATAATATTAATAATTATATTTATATAACCGTAAAATAAATTTAAAGTCCTAAGCAAAGGTATTTCCCAAGTTTGCTGAAATTATTAAAAAGTTAAACTTAATTCATAAATTTTTTCAAAATTTCAGACAACTTTCTTTTTACAAAACACATATTTGTAAATTTAGTCAGGAATAAAACTAATTTGTAAAATTAAAGTGTTTTATATTCATTCAAAATCTATACAAATTTAAAAAAAATTAAATATGTTTTAAGCACCTCCACCTAGGAAATAAAAGACTATAAAAAGCAAAGCATTTTATTCAATAAAATATGGTAATGAAATATTTTATTCAATAAAATATGGTTTGTTTTTGTTAGAGCCTACATAACTGAAAAAGCATCCTAAAGAAGATCGTGTCGTTTGATGCAAGGAAATATTAAAAAAAATGAATTCATGGTGCATCATGTGATGTGTATAAAATCTACACAATTGATGAATTGTGTATCGATGCATGTGAATGTGAAACACCAAAATCATAAATCGATTGTAGGGGTTTTCCAAGGTAAGCCAAATGCAACAAAGGTATTGGTGGAAGAAACACATCGAAGCAAATTAATTCCTATTTCTTTAGCATTACCTACTATGTGGTCAATCAATGTTAGCAAATCAGTTTTGAATAGTATGTGACCATTTATTTTTAAGAAGTTGTCGTATAAATTTGAAAAAGTAGAAGTGTTGAATCCTTCATTATCGCTACAATTTGAGTCTCAAACATTAATTCAAACAAAGGAATTTTTGAGTAGCTAATACATTGAATTGATTGGCTATATCCTGTGCAGAAATGGGGGATTTGATACCCAATGGATGTTTTATTCCCCCGTACTGCAATTACATCACTTACAATTTTCAGTACCTAAAGTAGCAGTTAATGCATTCAAAATGCATATTTTATAGGTATTACAATTAGAGGGGTATTAGAAAAAAATACACAAAATATTCTAAATACCGTTAAAATTTGATTTTACGTCGTGTCAAATTATTATGTCATTTATATCTTGTTTGTAACGAGATGTAAATGATATGTCTTGTTGTAACGAAAAACGGAACGTATCTACTGATAAAAATTAGATTGTATTTATAATTCTTGTAGAAAAGTTCTCTCTCAACCCCGTTCAATTAACATCTGCTCAACATACAAATCCATAAATATAGCATATTTAGTAAACAGATGTTACATGGTGCTACCTACTAAATTTATGTTCACGAAAATGATGGAAAACTGGTATTACATGTGGCGGTAACAGAAAATTGCTTATATAAAAATGATAGTAAATAACATAATAATTTTAATAGGTTGTAAATTTACTAATTGTTGAAAAGGGTTCCTTTTAAAGCTATTATGTTCTGACTGTACTTGATAAGACAATCTTTTGATTTCCATATAATTTTATTTTGTATTTATATACTTGGAAATAATTTTCTTAAATTATTTTTTCCCTAAACACAAAATAAAAGTATTTAAATTACAGCACTTCTAAGATATTTTCATGAAAACTCATACTAGTTTAATAAAATTTAAGATAAATTAAAAAGCAATTAAAATGTTGTCATTCAACTTAATGAAAGTTATTTTATAAAGGGTAAAAAATATATAAAAAATGAAAATCATATATTTTTTTATAAAAACGATCAATATATTATAACGAATTTTTAATTCCTTTTATAAAAGCGAAATGTTAAAGACTAACTATTCAAACGGGAAAGAGATATTTCGTATGAAACAATTCATTTAAACAAATATAAATGTACTTGAAAAATGATCTGCTGTTTACACGCACACACACAAAGGAGGTTGATTTTGATTTAAAATAACAAATAGTTGCCTCCATTATATGTTTAGTTTTCTAACATTGTTATTCACAAACAAAGGTTTCGTTAACTTTCAGGGTATCTATAAATCCACTGAGTTGGAGTTTTGTGTTTTTTTATTTCTTATGTCTTCTTATGAACTTCCTGATCGAATTCGAAGACCTGCCTTAATGGAATTCGAGATGATGTTTCCGAATTGTCGTCTGTGAGAATAGAAATCAGTCGTTACTTTTGATTCTCTCAGGAAAAGACTCATGCATTCAAGTCACGTGGCCCGAACACGTTAGTCTTGAGAAGATGTTTCTTTTGTTGAAAATGAGATGTAACCGTTTTTTTGCTTTCTGTCGATACATTATTTTTTTCTGGAAACGATGAACAACTTTCTTTCTTTGCTAGTCGTCTTTCGTTCTAGCAGAAAAATAACGTGTTTTTGCTTTTTGAAATATTATAGATAGTGATAGAAGAGTAAAGTAATAACTGAAAAGTAAACACTCTGAAAAAAATTGTGAGAATAAATATAATATTATAAATCATATTCAGGTTGCATATAGTGTAACTCTAGTTGCATATATATTATAAATCATATTGAGGTTCTTAAGTGCTTGCATATAGTGTAACTAAATGAGCAAAGTAGCTACATAGAACCATGTTATAGTGTTTTTTTGATTATTTTATTTCAGAATATTTTCTGCTGAATAGTAATTCGTATGTCAAAATATTATTTAGAATTCACGGGAATGAAAAAAAGAAGAAATATATTAAGCATTTATTGTAACTTATCAATGGACTGAATTGAATCTGGAAATAAAATCTATTTGAGATATAAGTGAGATACTGAACTTTTATCTGATTATTATGAATACTTAAATGTATTTATTCTATAAGCATTTTGCAAATTAAGACTTTCAATGTTTGAGTTTATTTTGAACTTATTTTATTCACATATTTGAGATACCTTATTATTTTCTAACTTTATACAATTAATCGATGTGTAGTTAATCAAAATTACACATTTTATGAATAAACTTTAATAAATAATGCTCAAAAATATGTGTAATATAATGTATATTTTCTAACGCTTTTGAGAAAGAATGGATGAGAAATATATTAACTTAAAAATGTTTCCCTAATTTATTTTATCACGAGAATAAAAATGTTTTTGTATATAGATGTGTTATATTTGAAATCATGGGTTGTAAGAAGTTTATGAAATCAAAATATTCAGTTAAAGAAAGTGAGTTTAAGGCTTAAGAGCTCAGTATTTTGTCACTGCATTTATATTTCTTGACTTGTTAGATGATTTTTGATGAGATTAAGATTCTTATGCATTTTTCACTATAACATTTACATATATTGATCAATTTTCTCGTTAAAATTGATCAATATATGTAAATGTTATAGTGAAAAATACATAAGAATCTTAATCTCATCAAAATTTATATGATGTTGAAATCAGATATTAAAACGATTTTGTGCGATTAAATATGAAAGCTGTCAGATAAAATTGTTAATATAATTATAAATTAAAGAAAATTTAATCGTTGAACTCCCATACCGAGTAAAAATTTATAAAAAAAATCCAGAGTTGAGTACTGAAATATTCTAAGCTTATTAATATATTTTAACAGAATGTTTATATATTTGATAACCTATTTTAATAACACACATTTTATCTACATCAAATAATATAGATCGAAAAAAATTCAACACTTTTACTGAAATAATTTCAGAAAAACAATGCACACTTCATTAGTTTACAATATGTAATAAAGGTTATGCAAACATTAAATTTCAATGAATTCAATCGAATCACTTAAATAGTTTTAAGCATATAAAAATAATTTTAGTCTAGGTACAAGGAATAGTTACATTAAGGATATAAAATTATAAATTATGAATAAATAATCTCATATGTGATGGTGAAATGACAGAAAGTATGCAAAGTATTCTATAAAAATAGAATCTTTAAAAGATTTCCTAAAACTGAAATATCAAAAATATGCATATTAAAATTATTTCATTCCAAAGAGAATTAGTTAAAATTTGACAGGTGAATATAAAACTAATACACTCATTAATAAACATGGTCAGTTATGAATATTCATCAAAAAATATATGAAATTATTGCAATTATACTATTCTTTATATATGAATATGTTGAATGACCACAATCTTAAATAAATTTCCAGCGTAGTTAAGAAAATTTGCAATAAGTTATGAAAATTATATAGATCTGTGTAGCAAGTACAATCGAGAACAAAACATTTTCTTACTTTTATTCTTTAACTTCCATAAGTTTTATATTTTGCAGCAGCTTAAGAGTTTTGATGGAATTCTGTTGTTTATTCGGTACATAAACTGAAAGATGTCATATTTTACAAAATATTAGATATTCATGAACATGCAGCACAAAGTATAAGTCATACATAGTAGTGATACAGTATAGTGATATCCTAAGAGTACAATGAAATTGCATATTAGCATTTTTAATTTATCAAAATTATCAAGTTTAAAATATAATTATTTTAAGAAATTTATGTTTCCATGTAGTGATTAACAAATTAAATGTTGCGAATAGGAAACCTCGTTCTTTTTATTTATGATTTGTCAAATTTATGAAAGCACATAAACTAAACAATTATATTTTCTTCTATATATTTAAACCAAACAATTATATTTTCTTTTCTACTTATATATATATATATATATATATATATATATATATATATATATATATATATATATATATATATATATATACTACTGGCCATTAAAATTGCTACACCAAGAAGGCGACATGCTACAGACGTGAAATTTATACTGAAAGAAGAAGGTGCTGTGATATGCAAATGATTTTCAGCGCATTCAGACAAAGCAGGCGTCAGTAGCGACACCTACATTGTGTTTAAATGAGGAAACTGTTCAGCCGGTTCCTCATACACAAGTTGCATTTGAACGTTGTTGCCTGGTGAAAAGTTGTTGTGATGTCTCGTGTAAGAAGGAGAAATACGTACCAGCACGTTTCTGACTTTAATAAAGGTCGAATTGTAGCGTACCGGGATTGCGGTTTACCTTATAGCAGTATTGCTGCTCGCGTCGGTCGAGATCCAATGACTGTTAGCAGAATATGGAATCGATGGGTTCAGGACGGTAATATGGAACGCCATGCGGGATCTCAACGTCCACCAATCACTAGCAGCCGAGAAGACAGGCATATTATCCGCATGGCCGTAATGGATCATGCAACCACGTCACGAGCCGTGAGTCAAGAAACGGGGTCATTTGGAAGACAACAAGTGTCTGCACGAACAGTTCGACGAAGTTTGCAGCATCATGGACTCTCAGCTCGGAAACCATGGCTGCGGCTTCCCTTGACGCTGCGTCATAGACAAGAGCACCTTCAATGGTGTGATCAACGACGAACCTGGGCGCATGAATGGCGAGACGTCATCTTTTCAGATGAATCCATGTTCTGTGTACAGCATCATGATGGTCGCATCCGTGTTTGGCGGTATCGTGGTGAACGCACACGGGCAGCGTGCATTCGTCATCGTCATACTGGCTCATCACCTGGCGTGACGGTATGGGGTGCCATTGGATACACGTCTCGGTCACCTCTTGTTCGCATTGACAGTGCTTTGAACAGTGAACGTTACATTTCTGGTGTGTTACGACCCGTGGCTCTACCCTTTATTCGAGCCCTGCGAAACCCTACGTTTCAGCAGGATAATGCCCGACCGCATGTTGCCGGTATTGTACGGACCTTCCTTGATACGGAACATGTTCGGCTGTTGCCCTGGCCAGCACGTTCTCCAGATCTTTCACCAATAGAAAACGTCTAGTCAATGGTTGCCGAGCGACTGACTCATCACCAAACGCCAGTCACTACGGTTGATGAACTGTGGCATCGTGTTGAAGCTGCATGGACATCTGTACCTGTACATGCAATCCAATCTCTGTTTGACTCAATGCCCAGGCGTTTAACTGCTGTTATTACTGCCAGAGGTGGTTGTTCTAAGTACTGATTTCTCAGGATCTATCCAGCCAAATTTTTGAAAATTTAATCACTTGTTATTTCTAGTATAATATATTTGTCCAATAAATAACATTTTGTTATCTGCATTTCTTCCTGGTGTAGCAATTTTAATGGCCAGTAGTGTTTATATATATATTATTTTTGCACCTTTATGCACCTTTACAATCTGATTATTATTTTTCTAATAATATATTTATGTTTTTTAGATATTTTAAGAAAACTGTTAGTAATATAATTTAATAATCTCATATAATAAGTAATTTATGTCGAACAATATAAAATATTTCATAAAATTTGATTACATGAAACTAAATTTTATGACTACCAATAAATGAATATGGCGTAAATGTGTTTTATAGAAGGACTAAAAATCCTGCCTTACATATTGAAAATTTATATAATAGAAGGTAGTTGAACTATTTCTCCAGTCAGAGATACCTTCATTTTTTATATTTTACTTTTTTGTCATGTGGAGGTAATAGCATTGCATGAAGTTTTTAAGAAATTAGTAAATTATTTGTAACAATAATGTTAGAATTAATATATATAATTTCATTGTGTGAAAATATGATGTTCTGGAAAAATGCACTCAAATTAATAAAAAGTATTAAACTCGTAGAAATATTTTTGTAGTTTTTAAATTTTAATAACAATGATAAGCAATCAATGAAGTATTTTACTACTCTAATAATAAGAACTTTTACAATACATTATTATTTACAATGTATTTTACTTAAATTATTGTTGATGATGTCTTCTATGTTAAATTTTGCAATTTTACTGCAGAATGATTTACTGTAATAAAATTAATTTTTTATTACTGAGCATCAACATTAAAGTCTTATCTCAAATAATATTAGCAATCATTTAAAAAAATAATAATATTAGCAAACATGTTAAAAAAACATATTTACGGAAACTAGTTCTTAAATTTAATGGAAACTTCCTCAGTATAGAAACACGTAACAAACATTTTCACGGGTACTATACAGCTATTTTCCATCTTAATTCTATTAATTGTAAAAGATAATAAATATTTTAAGATCAGTTATGTACAAAAAATTTAGGCAGTTGAGTATTATTTGAATATAATATTTTAACACATTTATTGGTATTTGTACTTTTGTAAATTCTACAAATAAAGTTATGGGGCATATTTTTTTTGAAAATTTTTATGCAATTTGAAAT
Organism: Latrodectus geometricus; assembly: GCA_026290005.1. Lineage (NCBI taxonomy): Eukaryota > Metazoa > Arthropoda > Arachnida > Araneae > Theridiidae > Latrodectus > Latrodectus geometricus. Next base: position 302,456 of record JAPDSC010115382.1, read on the forward strand.
ATAATAATACTTTATTCAATTAATAATAAATTAAATTAATAAAAAAATCTGCCATTTAAATTAATTAAACATAATGTCAAATTAAGTATTAGCATAAATTCTTTTTATAAAAACATATCGTATCATAGATATACTTAATATATTATAAATTCATGTATATAATTTAAATTAATTTTTATCAATTTGAATTAAAATGATGAAAATTAATTAAATGTATCTCATAAAATATAAATAAAATATATATTTATAAGCTTCTAAAACCATGAAATAATATCATTGCATTTTATTTGTATGCAAAAAAATATTTTGGATAAATAGTATTGTAAAAATATTTAGTTCTATTACTAAAAATTCACTTCATGGAATTGAAATTTAAAATTTAACTGTCTATATATCAAAACAATCTAAAATGGGACGGAGTAATTACAAAATTAAATGAATTTTTCTCAGAAATTATCTTTTATTTATAAAATAAAACATTTTTCGATTGTCTTTAGCATAAAAGATTCTGAAATTACAGTAATGATGTAAAATTTTTAAAATAATCTTTTGTATTAGTACAAAATTAAATCATTTTCAGAAAATAGTGAAATCGCTTAAATTAATTACTTTTATATGAATTTCATATAATTTTAGTTTTGACTTTTAAAAGGCTAATTTTGCAGTTTTCTAATGCAATATGTTAAATGAATTATTTTCTGACATATTACCTAAAGAACACAGGAAAGGACAAGTGTATGCTAACAAAAAAGCTACTTTATCATAAAAATGTAAACATGAAAGTAACTACATTTTTAGTGAAATTACGAAATTGAAATTACTAATTTAAGAAAATAAACTTTTTAATTTTGAAAAATTTTAATTTTAACGATATTTATTTGAAAATTAGGATAATATCAAAAAGCATTCACATATCTTATAAGCAAATAATTGAATATTTTTTATCTGTCATTTATAAGGACATATGCACAATGAATGTTTACAGAAAGTTTCAGTTTTAATTTCATAGTAATTACATAAGTAGAAATTTGATTTGCATGAAAAATTCTTCATAAACTATTTGATTTTATGTATAAATATATTATTATAAATATGTTGACGATTTTCTGAAAATGTTTTAACGAATTTTAAAAATAAACTGATAATCAGAGTTGCATTTATTTTGATTTTAAAAATAGCTTTCTGTATTAAAAAACTTTAATGCAATTGAATTTGATTAAAAATCTTAAATCAAATTTAATCACATTGATAAAGCTTCGTGCATAAATTTATATGGAAATCCTATTTTTAAAAAGATGTTTTATTATATGAAATTGTTGCTATTATTTTATATGAAATAAAAGTAATAAATATTTATTTAAACTGTTTAATAATGTAAAGTAAATGAAGGAAAAATATAGCATTTTATATAAGAATTTTGAAAAAGATAATTTATAAAAACGAATATATACTAAATTAACAGACTGTCAGTCTTTGTATTTCTTAAACACATTTTCTCTTACAATATTTTACTTCATGTTTGTTGTTGTCTTATTCTTCATGATCTAGTCGCAAACTAGACGAAGTCTATGAGTTTAAAAAAATTATAAACTAGAAAAATACTGTTAAAAAGATTAGTCTCATCTAAATCAGCACGTGTCATTACGTGATCGGTTGAGACCTACACCCGATCACCTAATGACCAGAGCAGATTTATTGGAACACTTTACTTTGGTTTGTGAATTGATTGAATTTCAATTCACAAACCAAAGTTGTGAATTGGAACACTTCAGATTGGTCTTTTGCCTTCGAATCAAATGAGAGACACCTCATGTTTCCAATTGTAAGCATGCTAAAAGTAGTTTGAATGATTATCAGAGTTGATGGAAAAGGTACCACCTGGAGTTTGCTTTATTAGAAAAATTGCCTATCCTAGAACGCAATATTTTGCCTGTGTGAATTTACATAAAATGTAATTTCTTAATCCTTTATAGGGTTTCCTTAAAATACTAGCCATTAACAAACATCAATATTGAATCCTTTGTAGATTTTAATAATCATTCAAATATCTTAATTTTAAACCTATAAAAATCAGTGAATAATGAATCTCCTGTTATTACTATGAATGTTTAACAGCCAAATTGAAATAAATTAAAATCTTTATCTTGAATTCTTTTTATATTTTACAATTATGATTTGTTATAAATAAATAATTTTAAGTTTTAAATGTTTTACAAATATATTTTAGTGAAATATTTCTTAAGCAATTATCTCTAATACTGATAATTTAATGTTTCAAAATATTGGTAAACTATTGAAATAAATGCACATAACTTGCAGGAAGCTATTTGTTAAATCATTTTATTCCAAAACAATATAAGTGACGTCCAAAAAACTGTCACTAGCAATATCCCAGTGTATCTAACATACATGCAGATATAATGTAGTGAAATAAAATGTGAATTAATATTTTATCTTGATACATAACAATGTTTCATTTTTTTAAAAAATTATCCTTTAGCTAAAATTCATATTTGCATATCTTATTAAAATACTGGGAACAACCAGAGAGAGATTTTAACAATCTTACAAGCAATTGGGAACAAAAAAGTTGAATTTATGACTTAAATTAATTTCTGTTTTAGTAATTTGTTTTGTATATCATTAGATAGCATGTTTATGAAAACAAACTTCTTAATTTACAAGGATCATCTTCAATAATATATTCACATGAGAAAGAGTTATCAATATATAATACATTGCATTATAATGATGTAATGTAATGTAATAATAATGTAATACAGTTTTAGTAATGTAATACATTGCATTAATGAGCTAATATGTAAAAGAAATTTTAAAATGTCTTTAAATATTATAAATATAAATTGATTTGGCTCTTTTACTAATTAAATTTTAAAGTAAGGTACAATTTATGATGTGGTATAGTTCTAAAAGTTAACACTTTTTAAATAATTTATACAGATATTTAAATTTTAATATTTTCTTGTCCAGTTAATTTTCTTTACAAGATTTTTCTAAGGAATTAAAAATAACAACTTCAAAGTCGTAAAATGGTCTCAAAATTTAAAGCTATTTATTATGTATTTCGTAGATTAAGGTCGTAAGGTATATAGCTTTCAGAAGTCTTCTGATAAAAATAATTTTATTATATGATACAAGTAAAATATTATTAGTTATCATACAACTAATGAGGTAAAAAATGTTAAAAATGTTAAGATATTGTAAATTATTTCTTTTTATTTTATGTAAAGTAAAATTTAATATGAATATTGAAAACCATTTCACCAAAACTCTTTTATGGCGCGAAAATTATAAATTAACAGTGTCTTTAAATATTAACAAGAAGTTTATTTTAATTAAAATTATAATAAGTAAATAACAGCAAACATTTTCTGATTTTTTTAATTAAAATATTATCATTTTATGAATAAATGATTTATTCTTACATAAATATATACATAAGGTATGCTTGGTCCATATAATAATTTGCAGCAGAGCATTTTAGAATTTTTAAAAATCAGGTAAGCGCAAGTAATATTATCCTTATTTTTATTACTGATTTCATAGCTGCCCGCATTACCTTCATTAAAAAATACGAGGTCTTTCAATGAAAAATACGAGGTCGTTAAAATATGAAAGCATTATTTTTACTTTTTAGAAATAATAAAAAAGTTCATCCAATATTTTTCCAGACACTTATTACAAAGACTAATATAAAAAGTGACAAAGTATTTTTGATTAGATAGTTTATTTTCTCGAAGTTTGATGATAAATGATAAAACAAATTCAAATTTCAGTTCATTAAGTTATAATGCTTTCTTGAAAAATTGCCTGCTATTATGTCCCTCGTTTTTCATCAAAATTACGCTATAATTTAAATTTTATTTCAGTTAAAAGAAAAAAATGATTTTCACAGACAGTGTCTTTTTGCATGAATGGTGGATTTTAAATAAATCTATTTTTGCTTTTTAAAATTGTTTATTTTTCTGGGCTTATCTAAAATTAGGTTTTGTTAAAAGATGAAATTCAATCTTATTTTAAAGCATGTTTAAAAACCATAATATTAATTTTATATTGTTAATCATTTAAAAAGATTCTTTTATGTTCACTAAAATGTAACATTTTATAAATAATTCAGGTGGTGACATAGTATGTTAAAATATGATATACCAAAAATGTAACATAATATAATTTTTAGTGTAACATTTTTAAAAATCACATCATGCAAGACGTGCATTCATAAAATATTTTTAATTTCTTTTGTTTGTTATAAAGCCCCAACTGTTCTTCAAAACTATTTATAACAACTGTACTTTATAAAAGACTAAATAAGTTCTGTTGATGGCTTTTCCATTTTTTTCTTTTTTTGCTAACGAAAATACAAGAATCTTTCTTAAAAATATTTCATCTTGTAAAAATGCACAATAAAAATTTACATGACCAGTAAATAATTTAAATTTCACCTTTTCTTTACTTTCTTACATTTTCTTAATATTATTTTCTTTTCGTAAAGATAGTTCATTACAAACTTTCTTTACGTTATCAAAAAGGAAATAATTTAATATATAGAAAATGAATAAACATCTTTACCACGTCTTCATTTATTGATAAATATAGTAATTGAAAGCAAGTATTGATTCACAAAATAGCTTTATGTTATTTTGCAATAAACTTTGCTTCACATGCTTGCACATGTTTTATAGGAGAGGTTTTAAAAGACTACTAAGCATGGGGTGATGGATGAATCCAAAGATATGGCAAAGGTAGCTAAATTGTGAGTGATGTGTAATATCATGAAAAAATAATTGAAGATTGAAAGTTTTGAATTGGTATGTTTTTCATATAGAACTAGTAATGCTATTGAAAGTATTATTAAGATTTTACGCAGTATATGTTATACAACTGATTTACAAAAAAAGTAATCCTTTCGAGCCTGTAATATTGTGCACCAATTTAGAATAAAATGCCTTTTAATCATTTTTTCAGATGATTGTAAAAAAAAAAACAAAAACACCTTGAATCCTTACTAGCTGTTAATATGGGTTTATAAACTAGTTTGTATTTATAAGCATTAATTTGATTAAATAAAATCAAGATGCATTATATTGTAGTTAAACATTATGAACTCCTAAAGAATTAACTGGTTTTTGTTCAACCATAACGATCAAGAATAGGCTTTTGTATTTTTCATTAACATATTTTACACTTTTTTTGCTAACTTTGAAAAGAACAAACTCTTTACAAAGAAAAAACTTAGCACAACTTAGTGTATATTTATTATACTACAAACTCAATAAGGATACTAAAATAATATATATTGTTATAGTAAAAATACTTATAATTAATCAATGAAGAAAATAAATATTTAATTATGTTTATCAATATAATGAAATATTTTTATACTGTATTTATGATTACTAATATTTTCTTATTTTTTAAAAGCTAGTATTATATAATTAATATAATTTTTTATAACACTAATGTTTGAATAATTTCATGTAATGTACAATTTTACAAAATGAAAACAATGCGAAATCATGAATTAAAAATCTTAATATAAATTCCAAATATTATAGTTTCCTCATAGAATTTAATATCCGATATATATGTGGAAAGAATTTCATTTTTATTTCTCAAGAAACAGAAAACTATTATTACGCATCATGTTTAGGAATATTATATCGATTCCAAGAAAATATTTCCCATTTTTCGCAATCATACAGATCAATTGTTTTTCCTCAAAGTTTAGAAATAATATTAGATTATTATATTACAAATATATGCGTACTCAAAATGCATTAATATATTCTTGAATGCAATTTGTTTTGGGGAACAAAATGTAAGTTCAGATTCGAGATAGTAAATCTTGTATTATATATTTTTAGTTTTCTTTTTTAAGACTACGTAATAGAACTCAAAAATACAAGTTTTAAAAGTGAAGATTCTTCCTTTTGGTCGTTGAAGTTGAAGATTGAATTTTCCTTGAATGAGCTTATTAATCATATTTCATATGCATGAGTAATTTGAAAATTTATTAATTATTTCTTCATTTATAATAATTGAATTTTATGCCATTATTACATCATAACATTAAAGAAGATTCAAACTTAATCCAATAACTCATCGAGAATTTACTGTAGTCAGCATTAAAGTCTTTATTTTTTAAAACGATTTTATTGTGTAAATATTACAGTACCTTAAAAACTTTATGTAACAAAAATATAGCATTTTCAGCATTCTTTTAGAAGACAAAATAATTTTTATTCATTATTGAGAGTCATTTGTTTAAAAACATCTTCATTTTAATCCTTAAATGCGTTTGATACGTCATATTCCTTTTATACATTTAAAACAATGTTTAACAAATGCTATATTATAACATCCGTAAATACTTTTCTTCTGACTTTTTTTCTCATCTGGATATTTTATGTCTTTTTCTTATGTTCTTTCTGAATTCTTATCGGTGCCTATCATTTGTTTAAAAACATCTTCATTTTAATCCTTAAATGTGTTTAATAAGTCATATTCCTTTTATACATTTAAAACAATGTTTAACAAATACTATATTATAACATCCGTAAATACTTTTCTTCTGACTTCTTTTCTCATCTGGATATTTTATGTCTTTTTCTTATGTTCTTTCTGAATTCTTATCGGTGCCTATTATCGACTAGTATCTTAACTTGTCTTACGTAAGAAACGGTTTGTAGTAATAGGCAATTGAGGGAACACAAGAACATTCATTTTGATGATGAAATAGTTCCCTTAATGCAACGCATTTTATCGTTTCAGTCTATATACATTATGAATGAGATGTTGTAAGCTCACAAATTGTCATTAAATTATTTTAAATTAAATATTTAGGACTTTTAATGAAAATTCCAGTTAAATTTTTATTTATTGTAATAGTTTTATCAATTTTATTAAAAAAGTATTAAGAAATGACATATTTTTAAGACATTATAAGTAAATATTTTATAGACCAATAAACGATTATTCTAACTGGATTAAAATAGTTGTGATTTCAAAGAAACTACATACCAAGAATGAAATTGTTGCTTTAACAAGAATGTATATTACAATAATTTAAGAGAAAGAAGTTAAGAGTAAATTTACAAGATTAAGTTAATTTTAAATCCTAAATTTGAAGCAGTGATGTCCATTTTTGTGTTTTATAATAAAAAGAGAGAAAAAACACAGTTTTAGAATTATAAAATTGGGTTTAACCATTTCGTTTTTGCACGTTGAAAAAAAAACTGAGAAAGATTTTATTGTCTTAAGTATACTTAATGAAATTGCTTTTCTATCATGGGAAATCAATTTCATTTATCGGAAAGAAGAAAATTTGAGTTAAACTATCAGGTTGAAAACAAAAGAAATCCTGCAAATAATACAATCTTTACTTGACACAGAAAGAATGTATAAGATTACTGAAATAGAAATTTACTAATAAAATTTTTTTACAGATACTTTCACAGTTTATATTTAAGTAGGTTATTTTGGAAATTAATTCCGTTGTCACATTGTGATGAAATCTTAATTACAAAAAATATTAAATTGAACTATCCTTTTCGAATAATAAAATGTAAAAAACACACTTTTATTGATTTCTGTATTTAAATTTGAAATTTTAGCTACGGATTTGATATTTTTTCTTGGAAATCAAATGTAATAAATCTCTTTAAATATATATATATATATATATATCATATTGCAAAACTAGTTAATTAAATATAATTGAAAATTATGTACATATATACTAAAATATAAAAAATTCCTAATAATTATTTTTTTTATAGAAAAATGTTTCATAATATCAAAATCACACAAAAAGCGATACATTTGTAAATAAAACTTAAGCAACCGGTATTTCTTTGTCATAACTCCACGAATAATTATCTTATAGACCAGAAATTCAGAAATGAGAGACAGCATTTTATACTTAGATGACGATAAAAGCATTGTTGCAAAAAATTAATACAAGGAAAATAGTTTATAAATAACAAAAGGCTTTTCTGAATTCATAGTACCATTACAGATGATTGTCTGTCCAAGAGAAAAATAACAAGCTGTTGTTTTCAAGGATATTTTCTCCGCTTACTGCAGTTGTTGCTTCGCACCATCTCTGCACACTCAACTCCAGATTGTCCAAAAGTTCTTGTGATGATAGTATTCATTTCTCAATTAATATTTATTTCAGTTGTATCTGCTGTATGAGTTGTTGAGTAATTGTGTTACAAGTCATCGCCTTAATGAAATTCACACATGTTTTGTAGAATTTAAATAAGGGGAGTACACTAGCCAATCCATTATATGAAAAAATGGTCTGCTTCAATGATACGTCTTAACAGACGCACATAGAGAAGAATCACCTCTTTACAATATCGATATCCGATTGCGCTCAGCCTCTGTCTAAAGCGTAAAGCTCAGTCAGCTCGTTCTTCATAATAACTTTAGACTACCTTAAGTGTATTTTTCGTAATGTTACTGGAATGAAACTGTGCCCCAACCTCTATACAAACCAAATGGAACTGAAAATTGTATTGGGTTGAGGCTCGTACAAATCGAATGGCGAATCACTGAAACTATTCTCATCTGTGAAAATGATACGTCTCCATTGATGATTCCAATTTTTGTGATTCTTGCACTACTCCAAAAGGCAGTGCTGATTGCTAATTTTCAAAGGGATGGAGTGTTTGAGATGGTGGGCTTGTGCACTATTTTTGTGACGGCGTCTTGTAAATCGAGATAACTTTTCTTCGACACAGATGTTGAACAATGATGCCAGTTTTCGGACTGTTTTTGCTTGCAGACCGGTGTATCATTTATTCACAACAGTTATTTTCTTACGGAGGATACCTCCAACTTTTCTAATATGGTAACTATGGTTTAGAAGAGTTTCCAATTACGCGAAACGAGTTCATCATCTACACTGATCATTTTGCGTCCTTTTAACGTCTTTCCTATCATTCTTATATGTGCGAATTCTGCCAAATGATTCTTATAGCCATACCATACGAAAAAAACTCTCTTACAGCGAATCTTTTTAAATGAGTATCCATTCTTCATGTAATTGTAGACTCGAGCTACGTGCAACGACCACATGCATTTTTGTGTAAGTAAATGTTGTCTGTGGTGTTTCGTTCCTGATTTTTGGATACCCATGACCTTTCTACTGAATTGCATGTTCATTGTTCTTGTCTCAAATATCTCTTTTCTGAAAAGTTTATGGCTATTTACTAAAAATTTACATTGTTGCTGAAGTTTTGCGCACCAGTGTATGCATTGTCTCCATAATATATGTCTTAAATTAGGCATTTCCCATTGAATTAATAATTAAAACTTGTACCAAGACAAAACATTATTTACGTAGATATAAAATTTGTTTAAAGTTTAAAATAAAATTGTTTGATAGCCTTTTTGAAAAGTTCCAGTTACACGATCAATTTCTACGAAATCTAATTAAAATGTTTTATAGATATTCTGTGAACGAAATGCTATCACTTTTAAAAATTTTCAATATTTGCACTGTGTACTTTCTTCTAGAGAAATATTTATATGCCCACAATAATTTATTTGTACAATTTAGGTAAAAAAAAATTATTAAATTAAGAATAACAAACTTTTTGGTAAAAGAGAAAACCAATTTTTATTGCAAGATTATATGGTAATATTATCGAAGTTATGTTTTAAAAGAAAGAGTATCTTTAATTTACAATATACATTGGATTTTTTTATCTGAATGCATATTTATTTCCATTGGCGAAAATTAAATTATATGACATCATACTACTACATGTTGAATGTAGGATGTTGAATATCCTTCGTACAAGATAAGCATAAGACATATTTAAAATGTTGAAAAAAATTAAATCACATTGTATCATTATTTTTAGAAATAATTACTGTAAGTAAACAAACATTTCATCTGTGAAAATAATGTAAAAATCTTTGAATTTTTTAAAAACATTAATATATAATGTCTTACGTTTAAGTGAAAATATAGCAAAAGATAATGAAAATATTTTGTTAAAAATGATACGTTGGCTTTGTATTTTATATTACTATTACTTAGAGGAAAATTATGATTTAAAAAAAATCGAATACAAAGAAATATGAGTAAAAAGAAATAGAATATATCTGTTTGAAGAAGTCATTCTGTTAGAAATTTCAGTAATATGTGCATTTCTGCTAAATATAAACTTTATTAAATATTGAATATTTTAAATGTTTAAATACGCAATAGTTATACTTTATTTAATGCTTCAGTTAATTTACTTAAAATTTTAAATACTATTTAAAATTATAAATATTGTTATTAGTTAAGATTCTATAAATAACGATGCTTCACCAAATGTATCATTTAAAAGGAACTTAAAATTTCCATAGTTAGAGAAGTGACATGAGTTTAGAACTTATTAGAGATTATTTTTATTTATTTTTTTAATTTATCAAAGAAAATATTAAAATTTTTAAAATTTTTTATGAATTTAAATTTTTAAAGTTTTAAATTATTATTTTGCAAATTTCAACATTTTTTATATTTTTTAAAAATTTCTGAAGAGAATCGATTTAAAGAAATGGGTATAAGGTACTATTTTCATTTTCCTTTCCCTTCCATTTTTTCTATTACAATTGAAATACTTTCACCGAAGGGATGATTTTACACAGAATTTATCAATAAAGAAGAAAGTTTTTCCATTAGTTTTAGAATTTCTTTTAAAATTGTTTTACTGTTGTTTTAGAAATTTGGTGAGAAATATGTCATCCAAATAAATGTTATTTTCAAGCTGTAAGTAATTTAGAAAAAGTTTCAGAAAAGTACAATTTTAAAGATGTTTTATTTTTTATTTTCTTGTAAAACATTCTTGAAATATTTTTTTGTCACTTTCAGATTCCATTGTCTTTATTTCAAACCTTTTTTATACATTTGAATTTATTGAATCAAACAACTAATTTTAAGTTTAAGTAAAACACAGTTTTGAAACTATATATAATTATTGTGTGTGTGGTTTATTTGAAGATAATATATAATCAATATATATTTTCTCTAAAATACAAAAAAAAACCTTTCTCTTATGAGATTAAAATTTTATTTCCAATAAACATTTTGTGTTGAAAAAATAGATATTTTCAACACAAGAATGTTTCTGGGTGTAAAATCGTGCTAAATAAACTTATAATGTACATCAAAATCAAAAACATTTCACGAGTAAAATGTCTTTTTTTTAAATGGACACTGTTTTCTATTTGATAAAATGTTCGATGAAAATGTTTATTGAGTAAAATACTGAGAAAGGCCACTAAATAAAATTGGGAAGTTTTATGTTAATTTTAAAATAATGCTTTTTTGTTTTTAAGTTTTAAATACATTTTTTATGATCAAATTTTTGAATCTCTAGTATAGTCGAAATATGATAAAATGGAGCTGAAAGTTTTTCAATTGTTAATCACCAAAATAACAATCATTTCCCGATGAATAACAATGATGCTTGGAATAAGTACAATGATCTCCAAACTATGCCATATTGTTATAGAATTTAAGTTAGTTATTTCACATTATATATATTTCGTTTTAATAAAACATTATTTAAAAACTGAAATTTTATTGATATATTATTAGACAATATTTTATTGATTGATAAGCTTTCATTTTAACGTTTCAACTTGAATACACAATCATTAATTCCTACTATTTTTAAATGTTATGATTCCCACAAAATAATTCAATAAACAATTCTGAAATCATATTTAATTATTTTAGTCATTTTTTAAAAATTAAAGAAATAAATCAAGATAAAAAAGAATAATAAAAAAATGAATATATTTTAACTTACTAATTAAATGAATATATTTTCATTTATTCGATTTTGATTTTGTGAATTTTTTGTTTACATTAGTTTTGTATTTTTACATCAAATAAAGATTTTTTAAAACATTTTCCTGGTTATCTCTTATACTTTCAATTTACTTCATACGTTGAAATATATTTACCTTAAAATGTAATATTTTATAAAATTGCTGTAAATTTTAATCTTATAAATGTTGCCTAATTAAATAGTTGAGTGATAAGCCCTCTAGTTTTCAACTGAAGAATTCTTGAGAGTCATAATTTGAATAATGTAATAATTTGAAATCTACTTTACACAAAATTTTTAGGTAGAAATAGCCATCGTGTGCCAGAAGTCCTTTTAAAGCGTTAAACAAGCAGAATTGCAATAACAGGATCTCATGAATTGATTTGCAAATGAAAAAAAATTGGTACTTTTTGTTAGAATAAAGAGTTTAAAATAGGTTACTGAAATAAATTACTATTAAAATAATACTTGCCGGAAGGAATTCCTTTAAAGTGATTTTTTTTTTGGATTTCTGAATATATATTTCTATTATTTATTCTTTAAATTATCAATAACAGGTAATTATTTCTGAAAAGTTGCAGAAACATACGGAATTTCCTTTTTCAGATCAAATAATAAATTTTTGAAATTTAATGCTCATGTTCTTAGTTAGATAATTCATCAGGATGTATTTTCTTGCGCACATAAGCTTATATTCACACACATAAAGTTCCTGAGATTCTACTAAGCACTTTACATTCTTCGTTATATATATATATATATATATTCTTAGATAGTTTTATATTAAAAGATGTATCGTTTTGTTTTTTTTGTTTTTGGTAACATATTAGAATTAAATGACAAAATATGCTAAATATTTCATTTTGAATTAAAGATAAAATCGAAAAGGTAATGATACAATTTTTAACAAAAAATATGGAAAAAGTATAAAATTCAAAGTAGAACAATAACTTTTGAAAAAAGTATTTTTGAACATATTTTTGTTCTTGTCATTATTTTAATTGATTGTGTTTAAAAATGTAAAAATAGTAAAGAATTTCTTTAAATATTTTCCTATTAATTATTTTCGATTTATTGATATTTTCCTATCAACATTTTTTGGTTATTAGTATATTCATAAAATGATTTATATGTCATGCCAGAGAATTATATAAATAAAGCATAAAAACAGTAATAATAAATTATAATTTAACCCAAGTATTCTAGTATCAACAATTGATGTCTTACATTAAACTAAACAAGAGAAACCGTTTTAAAACATAAGCATATCTTTAGTTGAAAATGTGATTTATGAAAGCATATATCTATTTTTAACTCTAACAATTGCTTGGAATTTTCTTTTCTAACAAGATTATTGCTTAATATTTTTTTAAAAATTCTTTGGTAAAAATCCAAACTTTTTTCTTCATAGTTAGCTTAATAATATAATTCTAAACAAAATTTAAATTTCTAAATTTTATTTTAAGTTTTTTTCAATCTCTTAAATCTTCAAGACACAAACATAAACTAAACTAAACTTCAGAAACATAAAGTAAACTTAAATTTAAAACTTTTTAAATTTCTCTGCTGTTTTACAGTACGATAAGTTTATAAAAGATCTTGATGAGAACCTTTTACAGTAAGTATAATTTCTAAAAAAGTTAACTTAAGTTTACTTTATATGAAATCCTCGAATAATTGTGAGTTAAACTTTATTTCTATTTAAAGTATCTTTTCAGTAAAATGAGGTTGAATGTTTAGAAAAAAATGATTAGAATCTTAAACTTAAATATCGCTGGAAAAAATTTATATTAAAAAGAATTCTGGCTAACAGAAGCGAACATTTTCTGAAACTTTCATAAAAGTTTATTCCACATGTCTTATTATACTGCCACAGCTACTTAAAATAAGCCACTTACAGTGACTTTTTTAGCAGCCCCGGACATTTTAGAAACAAAAGTAACACCAATAAAACTTTCTCAAAATGCTTTCCTGTCTTACTTATTGGAGTATTTTTTTTATTTCTATCTTTATTCAGTAATAGTTTTTGGAATTTGACAGGTTTACTTTTTCTCACAGAATATCCACATTTTCTCGAACTGAAGAAATGAACATAGTTGGAGATACGTTTTTCTTATTCTCAAATAAATTGTATTTTCAAAAACGCAAAATAATTTTTTAAAAAAATAAATTCCAAAATGTAGAAGCTGTAGATATCGAGGTAATCTTAGCATTTTTTTTCATAAAACAAAGTTTATGAATGCTTATGTAGGAACATAATTTGCGTAGAATAAAAGTTAGAAATTTTATGTGTGAACATTATAAACTTGTATAATGCCCTCAAATGTTTTTACACATTATATTTGTTTGAAAGAAAACTTTTTAGTGCAAATGACACCACTCTGCTCAGAAAGTTATTATAGCCTAGTCCTTAATTTTTGGATCTCTTCCATATTATTTTTCATTCTTTCTCATTATGGTATTGATGGTTTATTTTATTTGCCATGTTATATGGTTCTAACTAAAGTAAGTTGCTTCATACATACGAGAACTAATTCAGTCATCAAGAGCTATAGTTTAAAGTGAACTCCAAAACCATTGCAAAGTTTCCTTTCTAAAGTGGGAATTCAACTTACAAGACACGGCCGTATTCACCAACCAGAGTTAAACGAGGTTTCAGGGTAAAGGGCGAGTTAAGTTATGAAACGCTATTCACCATGACAAAAACAGCGATTAACTCGCCTATATGGATCCCTAGAATAACCCTACGATTTCGGAGTGTTAGAGCCGAGTCAGCAAACAATGGCGGATTTAAGATATATGTTTGTTGACATTGATGTGCAAGATTGCTAGCCAATCAGAAGCCGTCTTACATGTCATGTTCGGTTAACTCCAAAGTTGTTTTACACGAGAATTTCCCTGCTTCGTGAATACGAATCGGCGAGTAATACTAGAGTTGAGATATATCCGAGTTAGGCTACACTCAAGTTAACCCGTGTTTGGTGAATACGGCTGTTAGTGTTACCCATATAGCTGCTTTTCATCTTAAAAGTTAAACGCACATATAATTCTTTTCATTAATATTATAACCTCACGTTGAAATGGAACGACAAATGTGCTCATTGAGTTATGAGACAAGACGAACAATAAAACTTGAAAAAAAGCCTTGTTTTCCTTGAAACAATTTTTCTTACATGAAAACAAATGGGAAAAAATTTTCTTTACAATTAATAGAAAAGCATTGTTGTAAAAATATTCAACAGTTCTTTTTATAACAAAAACGCATAATATATTTTAAAATTTTATTATAATTTTATTAAAACTTTTAATTTTAAAATGAACTAAAAAATAAATATCCACTAAAATTATAATTACTAAAATATTTGTCAGTATTTTAGAATATTGAAACTTGATATTTTTTAAGATATTGAATAATTGTAATTTATTAAACTCTTGAGTTAAATAACATCATATCATGTTAGATTAAAACATTACTGAAAAATCTTTTTTGTTTATTTAGCTTAAAAGTTAAACGCACATTTTTTCAAAATATTTGAAATACTTAAATTCTTAAATCAGTTTTCTTTAAACTTAAATGAATCAGTTTTCTTTAAACTTAACCCGGAAATTTCATTCTTGTTAAAATGTAAACTTATTGATTTCACATGCGTTTGTTTTAGCTTCTTATGATTAATTTTTTACTTTTTAGTAAGTTTCGAAAATTGATTTTTCCAAATTTCTTATTTTTTAAGACATCTAATATTTTTATAAAATAATTAAATGAGTTAAATGTTACTTTTGATTTGTTTTATGTTAGATCCAATGTTTAAATTATGGTTTATTTATATAATATTTGAATTAATTAGTATAAATCTTAATAATAATATAAAGCAAAGATTCAGTGTAGGATGTCCTTAGGCATTGAATTAACCAGAATTTGTAAACTCAATATTTATTTTATAAAGTAAAATAGAATATTTACAAAAAGGGTTTATTGTAAGGTTCGCCAACCTCCCAGAAAGTTTTACAAAACTATTTATGAATAGGGAAAGTGCTACAGAAGCGCCCCCTTAGTGTGCATAATTTGCAACACAGTATAACAACCTATTATTG
This sequence comes from Latrodectus geometricus, assembly GCA_026290005.1. NCBI lineage: Eukaryota > Metazoa > Arthropoda > Arachnida > Araneae > Theridiidae > Latrodectus > Latrodectus geometricus. Next base: position 318,406 of record JAPDSC010115382.1, read on the forward strand.
TGCAAAATAGTTTAATAATTATTTCAATGTAACAATACACGTTTAAAAATTTAAATAAACATAATAAATTAAGTTGTAATTTAATATTTATTTAAAAGTAAGTTTTTTATTATTCCTGAATGAATTCTCATAAAAGATTTTGCATTTCGTCTATGTGCTTTATCAACTGCACTACATAAAATAGTCTTTAATGATGTCTTCCTGTATGTCCATCATAAAATATTAGAACATTTCAGAAACAATTCATTATGTAAATCTAATATCATCTTTTTGTCAAATTAGACATGTAACCAAAAATGAAGGTTGATAATGAAATCTTGAACTTTTGATTAAGAAATGAGGCAATTTAAATTTTTAAAAAGTTTGAATTTTGTTTTCGGAAATAGATTATATAGAGTATTCTATTCAAATTTAGTACAATGGTCTGTTATTCTGTAAATCATATGAAATATAAATATCTCAACATTATCAGATTTTAACTTTATGAAAAAGAAAAACCATTTTGAATTATGAATATTTCTCTTGTTTCACTGAAGAATTTCTTAAGGGTGATGTATGAATGATAATGAGGTTGACGTGAAGCGTTACTGCTTGATGAATGCTGGAACCTCTACTTCTGGTCTGAATTTATTATTAACCGTTGGGCCTGTTGATTTTACCTTTTCTATTTCACTGTTAATTCGAAACCCGGTAATTAACATATTACTTCCACCAACTACTTTTTCTGAGTAACCTATGTCAATCTTTTTTCATCTATGTTTAAAATGCAATTTCTTATATTGAAAAGGCAGTTAAAGGCGAAACAGATTAACTTGGAAGTAATAGGCCTTAATGTTTAAAGGAGAAACATAGACTGAACAGTACCTTCTTTCACTGTACGAAATTTTTTCGATTATAAATTATTGTTAAAAATTAATGGAAAACACAGCCAAAAAAATTGTAAGACTCTCTTATAAATATCATCAAAATTCTTTTGTTATCTAAAAATAAATTTTTTGTTCATTTTCTATTTTGTGCATATTATTCTACAAACAATCGCTTTGTATTATGAATTAAGAATTTACTTTTATTAGTATTTGTTCTTTTGTTATAAATAAGATAGGAAACTATCAAATTAAACCGTAGATACATAAAGGGAATTATCCAAAATTATATGTACAACATATTGAAATTAAATAATATATCAATTGTTAACTAAATAATAAAGACGATGAAATAATATAAAATTAGAATAAAACAGTGTTCGATGAAAATAGTATATGATTAGAATTAAAAATATTTAAGTATACAACTTTTAAATAAACAATTCAGTATTTTGATTCTAAACTTAAATTATAACAATTGTTTGTATATTTATTTTATGTTAAAAATAAATCATATGTTTACAAAAATATTTATACTAAGTATTCAGTACTAACCACTCAGCGATCTATTTCATGCTAAAGTAAATAAATATACAGTTGCTCGAACTCAGTCAAGCATCGGTTAACATCGTGTAATGCTTATGAGATCGAAGACATGACTTATGTTGATATGAAAGTTATTTGTTATCCAAAGGCAAAAAATCTTAGAGTTAAAAAAATTATCAGTTGGTGCAACTATGCTCTTATTACGTAGTGAACTTAACTTATTCTCTTACTTTTCGATCACATGTTAATATTTTAAACTAGTGTTTTGCTCAAATATTTAATTTATTCTTCTCATGTTGATAATTTTTTTATTTTCAATAAAAATTACCGAGACTACTTGAGACTGTTATTTAATATTAATAAGTTTAAGTATAAAATGAATGTAATTTTTGTAAGAAGGTGCCTATAACTAATTTAATTATTGTCAACAGTTTTAATATCAGTTAATAATCCTACCATTAATAATACCTATGTAGGCGCGCTGATTTAGTTTCTATTAGTGAAAAAGGAGATATTACTTAGGGGATTACTTTTTCCATGGTTTAATTAAGAATAATGAGTAACGTATTTAAAAAGATTATTCCGGATATTTTATTTAAAAGTTTTCAACCATGAAACTAATATATTATTAGCCTTTATAGTGTATAAAAAATATTAAGAGAAATTAATATGATAGTTTATTTCGGGTAGTCGTTTTATATAATGGTATTTTTAAATAAAACTGATAATAGTTGTTCCAATACGATTTTCTCATCATATTTTTTCCTTTAAAAAGCTAATACACTTAGAACAAAAACCAAGATTGAATGTTAAAAATTAAAGCACTTTAATTCTAATACTTATTTAAGTTATCTAAATTATCTTATGTTGACCAAATTTTTATTTACCACAATATTATTTTTTACATTAAGAGAGAAAATTTATTCATGGGGAATAACGGTAATTTTGTTGTCTAAAAGGGAGAAAACAATATAAGAATTTAAATTTAGTCACTTTCTAAGCTTCTTGTGATGTTAATTAAAAGAGAGTGTGGAAGTAATATTTTTAATTTTATCGAAGGAACAAAAACAACTATGTGATGCCCATCATTTTACAAAAGGAAACTAATAAATTGAGTTTCATCCTTTTTAGGGATGAGCCATTTCAAAGATTAAAGTTTGTGAAGTATCTTTCATTAACATAATAAAGTTACATAAAAGTAATTGTATTTTTGTACGAAATACATAATTTCGGTACATAAATAGAAATAAATTCATTTAAACATTAAAATTCTTTTTAGATTTTATTTTATTTATTTTTGTTAACACACACACACACACACACACACACACACACACACACACACACACA
>JAPDSC010115382.1:321174-336366 GCA_026290005.1 Latrodectus geometricus
CACACACACACACACACACACACACACACACACACACACACACACACTATATAAAATCACTAAATTTATAAGTTTCTTGTATATAATTATTTTTAGATTAGGAGTTTAGTTTTATAATGTTATTAATTTTTCATAGGATTTCTCTAATTTACCTAAAGATATAAATGAAAAATAATTATTGAATTTATATATGTTTATTTCCCAACATTGGTATATTAGTTTTCTATAATTTCACATTACTCCTTTAAGTCCTTAAACTCTGTTATTAAATGTTTTAGCATAGCTCCTATATAGATTCTCATTTTGTAAGCTATATTTCACTACAAAAATTGTGAAATATTTTCCTATATTTTTATCTGCATTGAATATGTTCTTTGACATATCTAAAATATTTTGTTTGCATAAGATATTACATTAAATCATTTGATTTGTCGAATGCCACCCAGGCTGGCAATTTATCTACTAAAAATTCTTTAATTTAAAACCCAATAGTGCTAAATAGATGATATTAATCCAAAAATTATTTGGGTTAATTATTCTCATAAAATATTTAGATTAATTTATTATAAAGTATTGAGTTATAATTTTTATAAAATTTTGAAGTTGCATTGCTATTCATATATCTACTTTAAATTCATTTAATTTAAATATCAATAGTACTAAATAGGTGATATTAACCCAAAAATTGTTTGAATTACTTATTCTCATAAAATATTTATTAAAAGAATTTAATAAATAAATTTATTTAATAAAGGAATACGTCCTATTCATTTTATAAAAATTGGATTATTCATAATAAAGGATTTAAAAATTGTTTCCGGTGGTCGTTCATAAAGTATGCTATAAAAGTTAAATTTTATATCATAAAAATTTAAACAAATCTATTAATAATGTTAGTATGATTTATAAAATGAATTATCTATAACTTTTTTTAATGGACGTACAAGACTCTATGTAATAAGAAAATACCTTTCTCACCCGATATTTAAAAAATATATATGGAATGTTTCTAATCTAACTACCTTAAAAAATTATAAAATTATAATGCTGTTTAAGCACTACGTTGTTAATGTAAAGAGTGGAATGTATTTAAAACTAACAGCTATTTTGTTATATAAAGATTTAAAAAACAGGTAAAAATTTTGCTGTTTTCTAAAAATTTTTAAAAGATGTATTTTTTCTTTAAAAATTAAAATCACTAAAAGTTTTGTAGAATTGCATAATTAATTGATTTCCATAAATTGAATTCATCTAACATAATTAGGATACATAAATAACATTCTCATACGTTAAATAAAACTTTCTCTCTCTATAATGGATATTTAACTCCAGTTTGTCTACTAATTTGCAGTTATCAACTCTTTCTGCAGGTAATAAATTTGAATTTAAACATCTAATAATGGCACTAAATGTTTACTTTTTGCTTTTATTGTTGCTTATATATTGCTTAACCCATTATTATAAAAATGAGGAAAATATTATCACTTAAATCTATTTAATAAGAAAGTATTGGGAAAATTGCATAAACTGTGGGATCTTCTTTTAACTAATGTTATCTCAGTAGAGGAGGAAAATTCGAAAACTAGATTTAAATCTTCATTTGAATTCACTATTCTAGTTTAAACATATTTAACAATAATTCTGTCATTAAATATGAAAAAATTAACAGAGAAATATATTTTTTCTGAAATGTTTCAAATAGGTAATTTCAAATTTAAGTCCTTTTCTGATAAAAAAAGAATGTAAACTACAGTAAAGTATGTATTTAATTTTTAGATTACAATATTTATACAAATATTATTATTAGCTACAAAAATCTATATTTTCATACTTTAAAATGTATTATTAAGAGCATTCTTGAATTTTCAAAAATGTTTAATAACATATAATCCTATAATGAAATTTTATATGAAAAAGTAATAAATATAGTATGATGATTGATAGTAATAAATATATTATTACCTTGAAATGACATTTGATGCTTGAGTTTAAAAAATGAATTTTATTTTATTTCAATTACTGGATTTATTTATAAAAACTTTGGCAATTATTGTTTACTTTCTGGCCATTCCTTGATGCTTAAATTTATTGCAAGTCATCAAAACGAACATTATTTAAACAATGTAAGTGAATGGAAGATTATTTCGAGATTTCGAAAAGAACCTTAAGTTCTTTTACTCTAAATTTTCGATAGATTTCACAAGAAATGCAAAGCTTCTTTTTTTCAAAGATTTAAGAATGAACACACATCCATTAATGGTAATGATTTTAGTTGTAAAGAGGAAATAAATCCAATTAAGTACTTGAGCAAGATTAGTTTTTTCTTTTAAGTGTTTTTTCTTTGAATTATAATAGAATGACCTCTCCTTTCATTCTTTGAAGATTGTATTTACTTTGAAGAACTTCTGAAAAATTGATTCATGTTATTCTATAGTTAAATAATCAGCGAAGAAAAAAATTATCGCAAGTCAATGCTTTTGTTAAACATTCGAATATGATGTTTTTAGGGATTTGAATATGAACATTATGGCAACGTGACAAAAAATTATAATGAAATATAATTTAGTAATAAATTTGATATTCTTTGTAAATAATAGTACAACATATTTCCTTTAATCACGAAATACTAGGTATATAAATAACAATGAATATTTTTTATATAATCATAAAATATTTATTTCTTAAATGTTTTCATATTTAATTTTCATATGTATTTAATTCATTATTCTGGAATTTTGTATAGAAGAAGATTAAAATAAAATGGTATATTTTTCTTTCTATTTCAAAAATTTTAAGGTGTAGTAGTTTTAAAAACAGTTGTATTTTCAAAAAGAGAAATTGAAAGCCTTTAACAATCAAAAAAAGATAAAAATATATATAATTTTCAAATAAAATCTTATATATTTTAAATTTATTTCATCTAAAAATTATTTCATCAAACAAACATTATTTCATCTAAAAACTCTAATTATAAATACAACAATAGTTATTATCATATTAAGAAATATAAATATTTATTTTAATAATACTATGTATATAACAAAATAAAAAGTCTTATCTTTAAAAAAACACTTTTTCAAAAATATTTTGCTTTGTATTTTAAAATACATACGCAATTTATTCTTGCATTGAATTAAGATTTCAGTTTATAATTTAATGAAAACTTTTCTCACCTGTATAATTTTGTTTAAAATAAATATTTGTAGGCCATGGTATCCTGATTGTTAAACGTTTTAAACCTTGACGTAATTAAACATTGCTCTGTTCATAAGGGTTTCTAAACTGTTAAAATTTTGTAAAAATGTAAATAAGTATCAAGCAATAAATCAAGGACGGAACAATATTTGAAATTTGATACAATATTGCAATATATACATTCAAAATTAGAAATTTTAGTCATTAGACGTAAAATTAGTATTATAGATTAAAATTTATTAAATAACCAGAATATTGATTAAATACAAGAATCCAAAGTAAGGTTACTAAACAAATCCTTATTGAAAAGAAAAACAGTTACTAGATAATGAAATTAACTTAACTCATTAAATGCAAGAATTGTAAGCATTGTGATGCATTTGTAATCATTAATAAAGCAAACAAGCAATCAAATGTATATTATTTCATCAAATAGAGTTTATATAAATCAAACAGAAAAAACCATACAAATTATCATTTTAATAGAAACATCAACCGTTTATTATACCAATCAATCATTATTAAAAAGAAATAAGTTTTTATTTCAGCAAAAAATTTAGTTTTTGTATAAGTTCCTAATCTTAATAATTAGTATTATAAATAAAAGGTATTGTAACATTTCTAAAAATTGTAAGAAACATTTTAAAATAATTTATACCCTATGTAACGTTGGTAAATTAATGCAATCAAATTTTATTCCTTATAAAATTATTAGGTGTGCAAGCCATTCTCTTAATAATTTTTTAATTTCAAATTTAATATTTTTAATTATTTATATTTTGTAAAAATCATCTTTTTCTTGAAAACAAAAAAAAAACGCTTTGTCTCTAACATGCTTTATTTAAAAAATTAATTATACATAAAAAACCTGAAGACACGTATTAAGATAATGAAAATGAACTAATTTTTAAACGCACATAAAAATTTATATTTTCATAAATAATGAAGTGGCATAAAAAAAACTTTAAGAAAGTACTATTCTCGATTATTATTTAATAAAGAGAGAGAAAGACAAGAAATTGTAAGAGGAGAGGAGACAGAAAAGTCTTTAAATTAGCATTAGTATTTATTAAATATTAGAATGTGATAGTAATACTCGTATTAAAGTCTCATTAGGAAAGAAAGATAATAAGTTAATTAATGTTTTGGTTTAATCAGAAAAAAATGATGACTATTTTTAAAATATATCTTCTGCATTACTCTTAGTCTACCAAATGAATTTTTTTTTTATTTTAGAACATAAAAAAACAAATTAGAACTTAGTTTTATTTTCATCCTTTCCGATGAATCTTTCGACACATTTTTCATTTTCAAGATAAAGACAACTTTTTCAATCAAGCTGGAAGTTAGGAAAAAAGAATACATTAGCTTCAGAATATGATCATTGTTTAGTTTATAAATCAGAATATTTATTTTGTATTTCTGTTATTAAATTAATTTTTTTTAATTTAATTAAACAAGTTATAAAATTTAAATGAAAAGTTTTAGTTACACTTCAAGTGTTAAAGTGTTTTCTATTTTAATTGTGCAAATCTTGACCATATTTTAAAGGCAAATCCGAACTTATAATACATGAAGTCTCAACATGTAAATGCAGGAAGACAAAATAAACCTTTTTAATTTATCAAATTATTACCTAAATGTATAGCTACTTTAAATTTTTATTTCATAATAAAATACATAAAACATTGTAAAAAACAAAGTGTTATTAATATAAAATAAGTAATTGCTTATCCCAAAAAATAAAATTAGGCTTAATTCATGTTCCTAATCTGAACGAACTTTTAGTCAAAAAGATAATTTCATCCAATAGATAATATATTTTTAAAATAAAGCCAATCTTAATGACATATTAAATTTTTGTTATCAAAATTGATAGATAAGTCTTATCTAATAAGCTCATTTTTAACGTTATTCACACGAGTAAAGTTAATTTTGTAAGCGCTTTCATTTGATCAACATTCATAATTACTATTAAACTAAAAATTTTCATCAATGAATATAAATAAAGTAAGTATACATATGTTATAATTAATTTAAAAATTAAATCATATGTAATATGCAAAATAATTAAATATAATTCGAGTGATTTTAAAGTATAGGAAAAAATAAGTTGCTAAAAATATGACTATATTTTTAAAATGATAAATTGCTAAAAATATGACAAATAATAATTTTCCCTAAGAATTCCTTTTTCTATTATTTGCATTTACTGCTAGATATGTTATTTCAATGCTTGAAAGTTAAAAATACATAAAACATTTTAAAGTACAAAGTAAATGCAAAAAGTATTAAAAACTTTAACGATAACAAAACAAAATATTTATAAAATTGTTTTTTTTTATGGAAGTAAGTCCACATTTTTACTGAAATTTTTAAAATACACGTGAAAAGCCGAAGAAATGTTTTCATTTCTGCCATGATCTCATAATGTTATAAAATATTTATAAAGTTAAAGTGTAAATAAATCTGATACAGTTGGTTAAGTTTATTTTTCTACAAAAGTAAAAGTTTATGTTTCGTAAATACTCACACGTGAAACTTAAGTAAAGTTGAAAATATTTAGAAGCTACTGTATCTCTAAGTTTCAACAATGAATTTACAATTTTGAAGTTTTATGTTTTTAGTTTTAAGACTTCGAAATTTTTTCTTTTCTCTCTGAAAATTATTCTTTCCACAACCTATTCAGACAAATGCTTTAATATAAATTTTCTTTTCAAAAACAAATTTAAGTCTTCTTAAAATATTTTAAGTGGTGAAAATGTATCACAAAAAGTTTTACTTACCTCTGAGCAGAACATTCTTAAGAATATTTCTCACATAATTAGCTTATACCGAATAAATTTCTCGAATATCTTTTGATTTTACGTATTTTCACTCTTTAAGAAGATAAATCACCTTTACAAACATATTCACAATTATCATGTGAAATCCATAAATAAATAAAAGAAATAATTTTTAAATGAATAATTAACCTTTTTAAAACTTGAATACTATACAAGAGAATGATTTATGAAGCAAAAATGAAAATTATTGTCTTGAGGAACTCAAGCAATCAAAAATATTTTAAATGTAAATATATTTTACTAAAATATTATAAAGCCGCATTTAAATTATTAAAACATTTATTGTTTGATATGATTAGTTAAAATATTTGTTTCACAAAATATATTTCCTTGTCATTTCAAAATTTCAAAAGCACTTGGAGAACTTTTGCTACAGCTTTGTAATTTTATTCATAAAAATAAGCTTTTCCAATAATTTAAAAATATGACACCGTAAGTTCTTAGAGTTAATAAGTACGTTTAAAATTTATAAATTTGAACATAAACTAATAACTTATCAAGGTAATAATTTTTCAACATATTTTCAAGTGCCTCTTAGCAAAGCTATTAATTTTTCTGTTAGAATATTCAAATAATGATACACACTTGAGTCCTTAAATAGACACTAGAGAGAATTCTCATGTATACACGATAAAAAATACTTCATAGAAGTATAAAACAAAATGATTAATTTCAAGAGAAATCAATACAACTTGTAATATTCATGAAAATGAAGAAATAAATATTTTTGAGGAGGTCATCAAGAATATTGCTCATTCATTATTTTATGCTAATTACATTTCAAATGAGTTCCTGAGAAATCAATGTAAATTTATGTTTACGGATGAATAATTAGTTACAGGATTTCGAAGTTTGATGTTAGTTTATTTACATTTGAATATAAAATAATTAGTAATGCATAGTAAATGAAAGATGGAAATGATTATCAGCTTTTCTTGTATATCTAAAAATGCATAAACTAAAACAATACATCTGAAACAAATATTAATAATATTGAGCTTCAGTTATAAACTTTTTAATTAAAAAATTTAAGATGGAAATACTAGAAAGTAAAAACTAAAAATTGCATTACTTTAAAATGCTTAAGACTCAGACATTGATTCGGTATATTGTAAACAATCTTCTCTGTTTTTCACAAAAGTCATCCGAATGTTTCCCTAAGTTTATGTTATTTGCTAACTCGAAAATTTTCAATGTGCTATGTTTTTGATTACTTTGAATTTGTCTCCCAGTTTTACATATTGTAACTACAACAGATTTTATTCTTATTTTAAAATTTGTTAAGATAAGAAATATCTAAAGAAATTACACATAAGCTTCAAAAATGCTACGCATAATAAAATACTAAATAAAAATATCGCACTTCTTTCTTCTGTAGTCATTTTTTCTCTGTTTAATACCAATAGTTTTTTGATAGCATCAATTTTTATTATTTTGCTGAAAATATGCCCAAAATATGCATTTCAGTACTTATTAAACGCCATTTACTAAATATATAACTGTATAAATATGCAATTCCATACTAATAAAATACTGTAGAATCGAGTATTTAATTTTTACAAATATGAAACCGCAATTTTTTTCTTAATTGCTAATGCTACAGTTTGAAAACTATCCAATTTCAGCTTTTTAAAAATAATTGCTATACAGATTTACAACCGTTTGAATTATAAGTAAATTTTCTATTTGAAAATGCTTCTTCTATCAAACTATCAGAAATAATAAACTTCAGATATTTAGATGGACTAGTATGTTCTTGAAAAATTTAAAGACAGTTAATTTAAAGAAGTTAATTTAAAGACATTAAATTTAAATATCAATGACTTAATCTTTTTTGACACAAATAGTAGTAAATACGATTAATAATAAAACAATTTTACTTTTTAAAAAGCTTTTTTTATGTTTATGACAATCATATTTGAATATCTAATTTGTTTTTAATATTTATACCAATTTTATATGTCTTCCTTAACGTAAAACTAAATATTTTAGTAAAAATAATTTGAAATTTAAGAAAATGATTTTCAATCTTTATTTATTTCTTATATGATAATTATTATCACTAACATTCTGCTTTATTTATCACTACCATTCTAAATTAATTTTAGAAATATAATTTATCACTTTATAAATACTTTTAAAGACTGCAACTGAATTCTCTATTAAATTTATAATTCCAACTTTTTTTGAACGAAGCAGTTGCTAAAATTTATAGAGAAGTATTTAAGAAAATATGAATTTTCCTACATTAATCTAATTATCATGTTAGAACTGATGATCAATTTTGTAAAACTTATTCTTTTCATAGTCGAAAATTAGGACAAAAATCATGTAATTGGAAAATAGAAAACAAGTAACTTTTATATGAAAATCTTTCTTATGAAAATTTTAAAAGAAAACTACTAAATAACTGAAAAGGAAAGTGTTTTCAATTAAAAATATATTCCGTATAAAGTTCATTACTTGTTCATTCAGAAATACATAAAAAAATGTATTCGTAAAGATAATATTTCATTAAATAAGGTAAATGTTTGTAGCTTAACCATGCTAAACGTTCAGCAAATAATAACTGAAAATATTTTTGCCGAGAAATAGTTAAAGCTAATGTTTTTGATGAATTTATCCAATAACTAATTACAATATGAGATAAAAATAAACATAATTCATTAAATATTCACAGGTGCATATTATGATTTTAATAATATTCTATATATATTTATGACCAAATTAATTTTTTGTACAGGACAAAGTGATAATGACAGAAACGTTATTATTACAAAATGAATATAGAATTTTATTTATATATTGTATTTGTTTGCACTGAAAAAAACTATATTTAAATAGTTTTTGCAATAATTATGCTGCTTCTGTTAAACAACGTTTTTAAATACATTATTTTAAGATAAAAAATGAAAATTTAAATCATATACTCGCAGAATTGTAACAGCTATTATTTTTAAATAATAAAATTTACTCTAAAAGTTGATTAAAATATTTTTAAAAGCAATGTTTATGAAAACCAGTAAATGCTGTATTTGAATGCCAAATTTCATTACTTGATTTCCTAAAAATTATAAAGAAGTTTAAATAAATAGACGTGGATTAAATTCATTTATTTAGTATTTGAACAATTAAACTTTTTTTAATTAATGATAATTTTCCTTAAAAATTAAATCAGGCATACTTCTTTTAGAATTACCATTTTTCTTTACCTCCCAGTTTTCATAAACTTATTTTTCTTTTAATGTTAAAGCATTGTCACATTAAATAATATAATTCTGATAATTCTTATTAATTTTAGTTTTTAAGTCCCTTCTTCATGAGTGTTATTAATCCAAGTATTTTTCGTCGTAAAATTTGTCCGTTTTAATTAAGTGAAGATTAAAAGGAGATTAAAATATCACTGTTACTGTATTGAACAGTAAAAAGAAATATATAAATTCTAGAAAAAATAATTGAATTAATGTTGCTATTTAATTATTTCCTTCGTTTAAAAGTGAAAAAAGTTATTTAAACTATTTATGACTGAAATTTTTTATTAACATATACGGTCTTTTTTCTCATTATTCTGAAATGATTAAAAATGATATTAAAATATAAATTTATAACTTTTATATATGATTTTGTGAACATAAAATAATTAACTCTGAATTTTGCAAGTTACAGTAAATATTACATGCAATAAAGTTCGTAAATTGCAGTTACTATGCAAGTATATTAACTGTAACTTATGGAGTTTTTAAATAATTATCATGCACATATATACAAGCCTTTAGAGAAAAAATTTTGTTTTCTTAATTTCAGATTACCTAAAATGCATTACACATTTTTAGCAAAGCAGTCCAATTGACCATTCTAACGCATGGAATTTTTATTTACTTTTTCTCCTCTATAGCAGTTTTCATTTAACATAAAAAATTTAGTATTCCATAATTGGAATTATCCAATAAATCGGATTTACCAATCCATCATTTTAGGTGATTTATAATGTTCTTCAAAATATTGTTTTCTTTACGAAAATATCTGTCAGATTTTTTTTAAAATTATGTCACTTGATAATTTATCAAAATTAATTAAATTGTAATGGAAAATTTTGTGTGGTAAGAGAGAGAAAGTAAAAGTAATTAAACATTAATTTAAGTTCTGTGAACTATCAGAATTGAAAATTAACAAATGAATCGTGAATTTTACTTGTTATATATTTATCTAAAAAAATTTATTTTTATATCTCATTATTATAATTACCCATTTTCTATTAATAAATAAAACTTTATCATGTTTTTTTAATCTGAAATATAAATTTTTATTTTTTAATTACATTAGGGTCTTTCATTTATTAAGTAACTTTTTTTGTTTCTTTTTGGAGAGTAAAATATCTTAAAAAATGAGGTAAAAATGAAAAAGTTTTTTTTAAAGATTTTAATAACTATGATATTTTATATTGTACTCATCAATATGTAAATTTCTACCAGTTTCTCTTTTCACATTTCATTTTACTCGTTATTTCACCTAAAATTTTGTTGATTTTTTGAAAATACAAGTATCATTAATAAAAATTATTAATTTATCTAAAACGTATGCGCTAATTTCATTTTAATGTATTTATGTTATCAAAGAAATATATAAGTTGTATCAGTTGAATTTTAAATATAAATTAAATTACTTCTTTCTTTTGTTGGCTTAGGGCTATCTAAAAGCTGTAGGGATAGCACACAGATCTCAAGTTTAATATTCTTATATTCCTTTATGGATTTTTGTTATAGTTAAAAACGCACTTAAAAGAAGCGTATCAAAGAAAACAAAATATTTAAATCATGGATTTATAAAGATAAATATACTAAATAAATCCATTTTTGCAATCGTTTTGTTTAGTTTCAGATATATTCTCTTATGTGAATTCAAATGGAATAACTGCTCGTTAAGAAAACGAAAAAAAAAAAAATATTAAATAACTGTGGAATGAATATAAAATAATTAATAACCCCCAAAAAATCAATAATTCTTTGTTTTGAAATATTTAATCAAATGTTAATAATAATGTTAAGAAATGTAGTAATTAATATTTATGGGGGTATTAGTAGACAAGCCTTAGGTCTTCTCTGGCTTCTTATTTCTAAACTGGAAGACCCAGATGGTGCTGCCATCTTTCAGATGAAGTCCTACTTATCCCTAGTGTGAGGTGCTCTGTTCTAAAACAGAAGACTCTCTTTCTGACTTCATTTGACCAGTTCCTGAAGGCTTCGCCAAGAATCACAAGTAATAAAACAGTAAAAACCACAGAAATTAAATTTTAATACATTTGAAATTCAAATTCTTCTTATTTTAAGTTATTTTAAGCCAAATTGTTTACTGACTAGTAAAATTAAAATTTATTGAGTGAAATCACTGTAGAAAATTTGGCTTTAAATTTAATGGTATAAGATTTTCACTAACATCTTAGTCACGGGTGTTTTCAGTAATTAAGAGATGTACTATTTTAAACAGTAAATTTGGTCACATTAAATGTCATATGTAAGAAATGACCATACAGTGATGAACTATTGCTATTTTTTCATCGTGTGAAAACTAAATAACCAAAAGTCATATCAATATTTATTAATTTAGCAAGATATACCATTTATTAATTACCTTTAAAATAAAAAATTTATTTAGAATTTTTAAAAACCATTTTTAAGATTAAACACTTGTTAAAATACATGAAATGCCCTTTAAATAAAGAATATATAATTATTATGTAAAAAATTAAATTAAAATAAATTTTAAAACTAAGTTTCTAAAACTGGCTGCCAAAATTAAAAAAAAATTAGAACTGACACTTAAAAAAGAGAACTGTTACATTAATGAAAAATAATATTGATTGATATTTTAATAACTTAATATCCTGTTTTAAATTACCTGTTCAGTTTAGTCAAAGGAAAGAAATCAAAATTTTTATGAATCAAACTGATGCCTGAATGTTAACTTCAGAGTTATTTTTTCTTTTCGTTTCGTATCTGACAGAAATTTTAAATATGGTTTTTTAATTACATATCAAAAATGAAAATTGTTTTGAAAAAGTTTTCAATATTTATGCTATTTTATTTTTTTAATACAGATACGATAAGTATGCGTGTTATCTCTGTACTCCTCATCTTATTAATTTTCATTGATCTCCATTCATATTTTTGATGTTAATATATTCTGGAAATTTAAAAAAATTGAACTTTACAGAAAAATTTAGCAAATGAAAGAAATGAGGATGTAAAATATGAAAAAATACAAAGTTAATTTCTTGCAAACTAACTGTATGAATGTTAATTTTTAACCAGTATATCATTTTTGCATGCTTGTTTGTTACTGTGTATGAAGTTGTACAGTATTATGTTTGTTTTAGGATTTTTTCTATAAATCACATAAAATAAAAGTTAGTGATTAAAGAATCCTTTATTATGCTTTATTTTTATTGACGTTTTCCTGAAGAATTGAAAAAATATCCGTATTGTACCATCGGAGTTATTTAGCAAATTTGAAAATTTTAAAATATTCTAAGACCTCTATTTTTAATTTTTTACGTGTAATTTTAAAGGAATTGTGGAATGTATTATAAAAAATATTGAAGATATTTTTCGAAATTTATCCTCCAAGAATTTTAATATCATAAAGTGAAGAAACTATTTTATCTTATAGTAGCCATAAAGAGAGAGAAGTTCTTCGCCAAATTTCACGAACTACTATATTGAAGGTAAACTCTTTTTTTTTTCGGCAGGTTGAGTCATGAATTTCAAATAACTTAAGCACATCTTTATACTACTTTTTAATACCTGACCGAATTTTTTATTGGCCTCCGCTGTAGATTGTAGCTGTACTTTGATGATATTTTGAATTAAGTATATATATTTAGTACAAACTTTTATAAGTTAAGTATATAATTTTTATTTATATTTTCATATAAATAAAAATCATAAACTATATAATATATATCAATCAATATATTTAGGAAAATAATATCATAAGTAAAATCCTTAGTAAGAATATTTTATTTTAAACTATATATAAATCAATATAGGTGTTTTTTACAAAACAGTGAAAATATTTCATTATTAAAAAAAGCATGTAAAAATAATGCACAAATTATTATTTTTTTATTTTACTCTTAAATTTGATTTTACTCTTATTTATTGATTTTAATAAGTTATGTTTTTAGCATACTACTATATTTGATAAAAAATTTTAGAATACATGAACATTATATATATTTTGATGTAAGCAAACAAAACAGTTATTTTCTGTTAAGATTTTAGAAAAAGTTTGCTACTATCAGAACCTAAACTGATTTTCTGAACATACTGGCGAAATAGTGTAGATTCAAAAATTTTCATTTTTCATGTATTATTATTTCCCTCTAGATATTATTAAAATGACTAAAGAACATACTAATTAAGTATATAAACTTAAGCAATTTATTAAATTTAGGGCACCTCTTTTGTCTCTTTCATAAGTTCTTGTTTAAACTGAAGTTTACTCATTTCAGAGACACACACGAGGAGAAATTAGTATATTCTCAAGATGTACTTAAGTGAAATTAGAATTCTCCAAAACACCAAAACAAATTTATAGATTTTAGTAGGAATTACAAAAATAAATTACAGATATTTAACTGCGGTGATAAGTAACATGATATCACACACATTTAGAATCCAACTTAATGAATATTTTTGATCATTCATAATAATTGATGAGAACAGTTGTGAATGTATCCAAGTCATTCATGTAATTTTGTATTTCCTGTAAACTAAAACAAATTACTCTTTCAGCATTCATATAATGTTTATGATATTTCCTCCTATCATATGAAATTTCAAAATACTTTTTTTAAATGCTTAATTATAGGATTTCTAGTATGTTTTAAAGTAATAATATTCCAATAAAAATGAATAATATCAACGTAAAAATAAGAAAACAAAATATTATCCTTTTAAGCACATTTATTCTTGAAATATTTTTATACGTTTCAGATTTTTATTGATTTTAAAAATTTAGTATCAGCAGATGGCCGAAATGATAGTCATATATATTTGAGCTTTTTTAAAATGTTAGTTTAATTTTCAAAATAATTAAAATAATTTTCAGAACGAGAATATATTGTTTTAATATAGAAAAATGCTTTACCTTATCTAATATATATTATTTGTGTTATAAACAGAAAAAAAAGATATTTTCATTACCAAGGAAGGCAATCACTTTTTTGTTTAAGAAATTATTGATTTTTTCTTAAAAAAAAAACAAACAATGAGTGATTTATAGATTATCTATCATTCTTTCCTTCTTAATAATTCTTATGCAGAGCAGAAATTACTGAACTGAAATGGACAATATTTTAACAGTATAAGTCAATGGAAGGAAAAACTATTTGCTTTTCAAGTTTGGATAAATTCTTAAATTCTTTTTCTCTTTCTTACAATAATTGGAAAAGACTCTTTTCCCACTGATGCTAATGATTTTATTTGGGAAAAGGAAATAAATTCAATTAAAGATTTGATCGAGATTCCCCATTAAAGTTTTTTTTGTCATGAATAAAAGATCCACCTTTCAAACCTATTACAAGCTTGTATTCTAAGTACTTTTGAGAAACCAATTAGACTTACTACTAAGCTGAAAAACAAATAAATATAGCTTTCTAGAGAACAATATTTTATAAACATTAATCACGCTTTAAAATATATGTAATATTGTCTATGAATATTTTGCTTGTTTAAAATAATTGAATTATTCTATTGAATAAAAGTAAATTTTTTGAAATAGTAATGTTAATGTTATCATAAATGTCCTTTATAAATCTTTGAAACTAAACAATTAAAATTTTTTACGACCTCTGAAGTTGTGAATCAGAAGAAAACAAATAAGTCTAAATAAATTCATACAATGTTATAAAGCTCTTGTGCAATATAGCTTCAAAGCACATTACATTCCTTTGTGAGAAGAAAGCAGAAATTAGGTTTTTTTGAAAAAGTTATATGATTTATATTAATCATATTTAGTAAAAATTAACAGTAATTATTTTTTATCATATAAAAAATGTAACTCTTTTATTTATTCATTTGCACACATATTATACTCTTTAGATTTATATATATATATATATATATATATATATATATATATATATATATAT
>JAPDSC010115382.1:336376-353015 GCA_026290005.1 Latrodectus geometricus
TATATATATATATATATATATATATATATATATATATATATATATATATATATATATATATTTATGACTTTTCTCTGAGTTTATTAAAAATGGAAAAATAATTACTCACAGAAGTAATTTGCCATTTCTTTCATTTGAAGAAATTGAATAGCATTATTTCTACGAATGGCATACATTTAATTCGACATAAAATTAATAATACAAGCTTAGAAATAAATTATAAATTATTTTATTCATGATTTTACATTGAAAACATGCAATATAGAATTTGTTATTAAAGTTATTGATTTTTCATAAAATTGAATAATATGTACTTGTGAGAATGTGTTCTGAATTGAAGTAGGTGATATTTAAATCATACTGATCTTTTGAGAATTCCAATCTTTTTAATGAAAGTATATTAATTTATCATTAATGAAAATAACGACACTGAATTATAAATTATTATTAATTGTAATTATTAGCAAATATGCAAATGTAAAAATTACACAAATAACCAAAAAAGCAAAGCTTGTTAATATTTCTATTTTTTCTAAATCTTCAATATTTTTTCCTAAATCTTTATATTATATTAATGCTTTTTCTTTTTTTACTTATTACTTTTAATTTATTACTTGTTTAATATTTCCAGATTTGTAAACAGAGATTTTATTATGCTAAAAGCATGTAAAAATGTAAATATGCTGTTTAGAGTATTTTACTGAAAAAACCCTATAAAAATGCTTTACATAGAATTCTTTTTTATTTAATTTTGTCCCAACATTTAGATTATTTAATATATTATATTCAATTTATAAATTTCAATTACCCCTCTTTTATATGTTTCCTTAATTTGATGTTTCATTTTTCGATAACAAAATCTTAATAAAGATGTGTCTTTCATTGGCTCAACAAAGTGAGTTTTGCAAGCATTTTAAGAAATCACCTTTCAGTTGAATCAATTGTTGGCAGCAGTCCTTCAGTTCATTATCCTAAAAATATACAGATTCCTTTTAGATGCCTTTGTTTACACGCTTTTACCTCTAGAACTAATTATCATTTCTGATCCATTTGTAAGAAAAGTAAGACAGTTTTGTAAGACAGTTAAGTAAGACAGTTTTGTTTTGTAAGACAGACCTTTTTCATTCAATTAGATGACAAACCATATAATTCTTTGAATTTTAATAAATTTCATTACATTATGTTCTTTATTAAAATGACAAGATTCTAGATTTAATATTTTATTCCAAACTCCATCAATTTGTAAGGCAAAAATGTTTCATCTAAATAAATTTAATTTCAAGAAATTTTTAAATCTTTAAGCTGTTATTGGAAACAATGGTTTTACTTTTAGTTCTTTTCAAGATATTATCACAAATCTTAATTTCAGAGTTACAGTTGATAATAATTTTTACAAAAATGCAAGAGCAAATTCTTAAGTAGATGTTAGACGAATCTCTGTTTCCTTAAAGAATTGCTGTTTCATTTTAATGGTCCATTTTAATAACTGTTTCATTTTAATTTAACACAAAGTACATTTTGCTTGTCTCATTTTCCAGTGTCATGATGACCTTTCTTAAGGTTTTAGACATTGCAATGCTAATTATATTATGTAAGTATGCCAGTATTTTAAAAGAGTTTTGAAAGTTAGTTTGTCTGGTATGAAGTTTAAAACTTTTAATTATTCTTTGAAATGTTAAGTTACATAACTACATGTTCCCCTTTTTTACTCCATTTCATTAATGGCTTAAAGAACCTACTCACTGTTTTCTTTTATACAGTATGAGAAAGACGAGTCTCACTAGTTTAACAACGAAATTAAAATTCTTCATGATTTTAGTGAATAATTTTTTGGTTGTGTTGCCATATCAACTTTTACCTATTATCTATGAAAGGATGATTGATTTCATTTTGTAACTGTCAATTTTTCCTAGAATTTGTTGTTTGCAATATATTTATTTAGTTGTAAATCTTTGCTCTCTGAAACTTCCCCATATGAATATTCTTCTATAATATCTTCAATAAATTTAAACAAATAATTCATACTTAAATTCCTGTCAAATATTCCATACTTAAAATCATTTTATTAAGCTCGGTTATGTGTACGTACGATTTTTTTTAAAGAATCATTATTTTCATTGAAAATGAGAATTTAAAAGAATGAAGATAAAATAGGACATAAAAAAAATTAATATGTATTTAAAAGCATGATTATAGTTTAAAACTAGAATATGAAATACTGGATTTATTTTGTATTTATGTAATAAAATTAAAATATTTGTTTGCATTAGACTTTAAACCTCAATTGAAGCAAAAAAAGATAAAACTATTTTTAAGAAATTGTTTGTGATACTTGAAGGAAAATATTTACTAAGAATAAAATCTTATGAAATAAATTGATTTCACACAAATATAAATCTAAAACAGAAAAAATAATATCATTTTCCAAAATAATAACTAAAGAATTTTTTGCCTCATTAATTAAGAAGCAACCACTTATCATGATTGATTGATTTCTCAAATTATAAGTAGTAGAACTGGTAAGAAAATTTCATGACATAAATATGATATTTACATGTGTTGTTTGGTAGCATTACATTATGGAAAATGGAAAGCAATAATATGGTAATATTACAAGATACTATATTTTTAAAATATATCTATTAAATTAGTAAAAATTAAATTAGGTAATAACTTGTACATTACAAAGATATAGAAAATAAAAATACATCTTTTTACTTCTTTTCTGTTTATCATGAAGAATTTTTATATCATGTTTAAAAAAATAAGAACTTAATGTTCTTATTTTTTT
This sequence comes from Latrodectus geometricus, assembly GCA_026290005.1. NCBI lineage: Eukaryota > Metazoa > Arthropoda > Arachnida > Araneae > Theridiidae > Latrodectus > Latrodectus geometricus. The sequence goes on from JAPDSC010115382.1 coordinate 339,168, forward strand.
GGTTCATGCTCCAAAAATTAAGAGCTACATAATATCAACAGCTGAAACATGAGAAGAGAAATATTTGTTCTCAATTAATTCTGAACCCAAAGAAGAACGGTAAGGAAACATTAAATTCTAGGATAACTTTATCTGCATTAAATTAAGAATTAAGTAGCTATAGTCTTATTTATTATTTATTATAGAGCTATTTATGCATTTTCAATGTTTATAATCACATGTTAATACAATTTAAGGAATTAAGATTAAATATTGTCATTTTCATTTTGATCCGTGCTCTTCAAGGTGCCTTAGATTCAATTTAAATTTCTGTAGGTTAATTAGAGTTAAATGTATTATTTGTGTTTTTATTACATTTGTATATATTTGCTAGGGTAGCTTGTTAGTACAGTCTCATGTTTTACTCTTGAGACACGTGATTATGTCCCATTATTAATGTCAAATTCTCCCGGGCAGCATCAAAACACGGATGATCAAGAAAGTCTTACTTGAAGATTTAACTGATGCTAGACTACACATTCCGTTGTAACATGTATATGTAGTTGTACAAGTATGTGATTAATTCAGAAGTAGAAAAATAAAATATTTAAAAATAAGGAAAGTAAAGTGAAGTAGAAATATTTTTTCTTTTTATTTACAAATTAAAATTCAAAGTATTAGAATCCAATATTAGCAATAACAATGGACGTTGATATGAAATTATTGATAAAAATGTTGTTGACATTTCTAGTGGATCTAATATTTTTTTATATTAGGTAATTACTATAGCGCGCTTACTATAATATAAAATAGAGTTTAGAAATTTGCATATTGTGGATATTTATTTATGATAAATGAGCAATCAGTTTCCTTTTTAGATGCTATTTTGTTTAAAAATATTATTAATTGATTTTACACGTTCTACTTTTACCACTGAATATATTTTTATAAATCAGTTTGTTATTAAAAATAAATCTTTTTCAATTATTTACAAGCATGAAACCAAATGAGTATCTTAACAGTTTTCTGCCAATCAAAACTAGCACGCATTTTAATGGTTTCATGAGATTTGGCGTGATTATTTGAACCTATACCAAATAATGTGTATATACAGTTCAATGCACACAAATATTTTGCCGTAAGGGTTTTCTATATTAAAAACAATTCCTTTGAAATTTCAAATATTAAGGAAAGCTCTAATAATGCTGAATAAATAACAAAAAGCTTATAAATTTATTATTTGAATATTATTTATATTTGATATATTTTGATGAAGGGTCTTTTGAGACTTGGGTCACACAGGTTTACTAATATTTGCTTATCAGCATAAGGGTATATATATATATATAGGTTCATTTTTTTTTTTTTTTATATATAAAAATTAGAGAATAGAAGGAAATGAAGATTTGTCCGAAAATGATATATTTCTTCTTAAGATTTTATAAGTTAAGGGGCTATGCAATTTAATATGCTAAGCAAGCTTTTTTATTGTTTACTGTGGTCTGTTTCTTTGAAGTAAATTTTAACATCTCTTTAGTGATCCGATATGTATGGCAAAATGTTTTTTATATTCCTATTTTTATAAATTCTTCATTTTATATATTTAAAAATCTTAAAGAGCATTTATGGAAAAAACGAAATGCCGATTTAGTATAAGAATAATATTGCATTATCATATTCTTATACTGAATCAGATGTTATTTATCAAAGGAGTTAAACCTTAAAACAAAGAGTTACTGTATAAGATGTTGACTTTAAGACTTCTTTAATCTTTTTCAGATACTTTTCTGCTTAAACTTAAAAAGATTACAGTGAACTTTCTTACAGATTACTATGATCTGCTTTCCTTTAATGCACAGAGCATACTTTCTAAAAAATAAATAATTCTGAAAATGCTGGAGAATAAATAGAATTAAAAATAATTTATGTATTAAAAATTGCTTTATGATTAGTGGAACGTGCTGAAAAATGATAATAACATTAAATGTAGTGTACACAAATATATTATGAAGATTAAATAAAATAATTATAAGAATAAAATCAAACATTTTCATAAAATTAACGTAATTTTTTATTAAAATTTATTTTAAATTGGAATATGTATTATAATTTTTATCATAAAAATGTACTAACTAATTTTAGAAGAGATTTTAATTTTCTTTTGTTTTCGGATAAAATTTGAGACTTGAAATTGCCCTACTTATTTAATAGTGTTTTCAGTAATACTACTTTTATCACATTATAATAGAAACCGGTGAATATTTAATTGGGACTGCGGTGTAGATTGTGTTATATTGCAAAACTATCAATCAAAATCAGTGTGTCATTTGTTATTCGTTTTGATATAGCTTTCAAATTTTGGACTAATCTATTGATTAAGAATTAATGTATTTAGAACTGTAACAACAGTACTTTTTAGTTTTTATTCACGCATATAAATCAATTATTCTACTTCAAATGAATATCATCTCATCATAAAAGGGAAATAAAAAATATATATTTAGTATGAATACCTCTGATATATTTTTTATTATTCTAGTTATATTTCACACACACATATGCGTGTGTTTGTGTAGAGGGTTTTAGGAAAATTCAAACTTTGGTCAACGCAGACAGATGGTGTTAAAAAAGGAATTAAAGAAAAGGATTAAGTTGTTGAACAGCAAAAATTTAATACCCAAGATATCTTGCATCGAATGTAAGAAAGACACTTTATCATTGGTTAGAACGTAAAATACTGTTAAATGATTTTCTCACTGTAAGATTAATTTTTATTAATTTTGGATATAATTTTATTCTTTTTAATGATAAATTGGGCACATTAAAATGTTGAACGACTTAATGCATTGATAAAACAGGATTGTATGATTATTTATATCATTTGTGATACAACTATCTTTTATAAATCTTCAGCCTTGATAAAAAAGTCTAAGAACAAAAAGAAAGAACATTTTCCTGACTTGAGGACCTGTTACTTTATCTCTGACTAAAATGAAAGAGTTGTTATTAAAAATGCTTTGAAATATTTTGGTAAATTCTTCTAAAATTTTATAATTAATAATCATTTAAAACTTTTCTTTTTCATAATCACACTAAAAAACTATAAAAAAAATAACTTACAATTTTATAAAATTACTCTGTAAATCTCATTGTATCTGAGAAATCGATTTTATATGAAAACCCTGAAAAGGATATAAATATTTTTTAAAATTTTATTTAATTTCAAAAACTTTCCTGTTTGTGCTTTTTGAAGGACATTCACAGGTTTGATGATTTCATGACTGTCTGTGGTTTAAAATTTACGATAATTTTTTTTATTTCTGAGATAATTATATCAAGACCTATAGTTTTAAATGTATTCAAACGAGAATGTATGTATTCACAAATATACATTCTCGAGGTTGGTATCAAACTCATAAGTTAGGAAACTGAAGGGAAATGCAACTGACATTCATTTACAACTAAGCATTATAGAAACTAATAAAGAATAAAAATGTGTAAAATCAAATGAGTTATAAGGAATTATTAACACTTTTTAAGTTTTCATTTAATAACTAAAAGGAAGTGTATCACTCTTGGGGAAAATTATTGTTAAAAATTCTTAAACACAAAGTATATAAACACAATATGGGTTTCAACGCAAAAATTAAAGACCAAAATATTTTATATTTTTGTGAACCAATACTAAACCAAGTTAACGTGTAGACTCACAACCTTAAATAAAATAGGTGTAAATACGTTTCTTTTAATGAATTGTATTACTTATTGCCATTATAATTCTCTTAATACCATGAATAATGAAATTTTTAATGCAGTACTATTTTAATTAATAGAAGATGGCTAAGAAGGAAAATTATTGGTGAGTTAAATAAATTTTCGAGTTTATTTTTTTTTACTATTCGAGAAAAATTGATTAAAATGTAAATGATTTGTGCTATATTTCATCATAATGAATGAAAGAGTTACAATATGTCTAATATAAATGTTTTATTCCTAGCAAATTCATATTTCATTAAAAACATCTTATTAACTTGAATATTAATTAGCTTTTAAAAATACTTACAAAGGGGGACTATTTAAGTATTTAAATAAAATAGTTATTAATATGTTCAAGCATTAAAGTTCTTATTTACAATTATTCTTTTTTGAAGCAGAAAAGAATTTAGGTTTGTAGTCCTGAAATTTTGTAGATCAATAAGACACTTTTCTACTAAATAAAATTATCAAATTTAAAAATTGTTGTATTTAATAAGAAAACCAATTATTAACCACTAAATTTTGCCAAAAGTTTCAAAGAGAACTTGGAGATATGTATCTATGGTGATATTCTACCTTCTTTCATCAAGAATGATTACCAATGTATCTGTTACACATTATTCTGTTACTGGAGGACATTACTCATAAAATATTGATGACATGTATTTTACAACAACTGCAGCAGGTTGGTATTTTTCAACAGCATGATATGGTCCTATGTACCAAATGATCTGTAAGGAAAATGTTTGAACTCTTTTCAAATGAGCATATTATTAACCATCTTTTTAGCATTCCTTAGCTACTAAGTTTTACTGATATTAGTATGAATTCTTTATCATAATAGATAGATGGTTATTGTAATATTGAGTATTATTCTTCTATAAGTGTTCATCACTTATAAAATGTTCTTGATATTTGTTTATCTCAATTGCAGCTAGATCAACACCTAATACCTTTAATTTTTGTATATCCTATATGATCTTGCGTGCCAAATGATCTATAAAAGAAATGTTTTAACTATTTTAAAATGAAAATGTTTTTAGCAAACCTTAGATAGACCTTGACAGATGTTAGACTATATAAGTTCTAGTAATTTAATAATCTTAGGATCATATAATAGTTCTATAAAAATGATTCTCTACTTGCCTAATGATGTAAAAAATACTTTATGCATTTTTTGTATCATTAGGCATCATTAGACCAATTAAGCTGTTTTATTGAAATTACTACCCCAAACAGCAAAATTTGTCATTGTTCGATAGTAATTAAATAAAAAAGCATTCATTACATCGTGCTGAACGTGTAAAACAGTTGTCATTTAGATATAAGCTTTAACATTTCGGCAAATTGAGCATTTTTTATTCAGCGCCGATATTAATTTAATAATTTTTAAAATATATTTTTAATTTTTGTACATTTCATGCGCATAATCCATCCGTCAAATTTTAAAATTTATTCATGAAGTTAATATACAAGTTGTTGCTTATTAAAATTATTCAATTTTTATACAAGTGATGATTATTAAGTTATAATATAAATCAAAAAATAAATGGAAACCAGTAAATTTTCAAAAAATACGGCTAAGGAACAATTAACAACTATATATTTTCCATGTCTGAAAGCATATTATACTTAATTTGAATTACATGATTCCCCGAAATTAAATTTTTGAATAAATAGAGTCTTTTTCCTGGTATTGGTAAAACATACATAATATTTTCTAAATATATAACTTTTTATGATTATTGCTGATAGTTTTATGCTCCATAATATTAACTTAGCTTAAAACAATTACGTAGAACGAAGAAAATGCTTAATATAGTGTTACTTTAAGAATTCGAATATTATCAAATTGTGAAATTTCAAAATTTATGAAAACTAATATAAAAATTGAATACTTTTGTTATTATTAGAAAATTAGGATAAACTGAGCAAATAACTCAAGATTGCTTAAAATTTTTCAAATCTTTTTTAGTTAGCAGAGAAGAAAAGGCGTATCTTGTTTAATATTTTAATAAATGCATTCATGTATTTTATTTTTAATTATATAATGCTACTTTTAATTAATATAATCATACAGAGCATAACAACTGTTATTGTGGGCATTTAAAATTTTTTTTGCTACATAATTAAAGCATGTTAACATTCATTTTATGGTAAAGTTCAATGATAAATTAATTTAATCGTGCAATTCGTACTCTGATTTACATTAAAGTATTTTATATGTAACACAAAGAAAAAAAATTGAGCTAATTTTAAATGCATTTTCATTTTATTTATATTTTTGTTTAAAAGTTTAGAATAATTTTGATTTTCTTACCCTGATCAAACTATAAAATAAGAAAAAATTCTATCTAGCTACTTCAAATAAAAATGAAACTGAATTCATATTTCTGTTTAGTAGAAATGAACTGTCTGTTGATGACATTTTATATTTAAAAAAAAATTGAAGTTTTATCCTACCAAATTCAGCAACAAATTGTATTTTGCAAATTTATAACTGAGTTCTTATTCATCAATATTGTAACTTATCGAAGATTTTATTTAATCTTAATAGTATAATTAAATATCTGTATATTAAATAATCTATTTAATTAAAAAAATTAAATTATAGAAGTTACCCTGAGGAATTTACACAAATTTAAAGCATCTGTTATTTTTTAAATATTTAATGAATTTTATTTCCCGCTATTCACTTAATTATCACTATTCGAATGTTATATAACGATATCAAAGCTTAAAAGCTATATACAAGAAACATTAGCAATCTTATTTTGTAATTTTTTCATTTATAATAACTACACCGGGATAGTTTATTACACTTACAAAATATTTGTTATAAGTATAATAATCTATCCCCATGTAGACTATTTCTTGTAAGAAAATGAATGTGGCTGCTTCTTCATCATTATTTAATTGTTTCTTGGAGGGAAAGGCCTGAAACATTCCCACTGTTCAACAGCTGGTTTGATTTCAACTACTGTGGAACATGGGGGACGGATATTACGATTCTTTACTCTGCATACATATTTATCAGGGTATATACTTGATTGTCTTCCAGATTTATTCCCTTGCGACACATGAATATGACTATCTATGAAAAATCCTTCTAAAAGAAATGGATGCTTCAAAAACCTTACAAAACTTCCATGTCAGGTTGTTTACAATGCGATATCAAAGTAACTTTCTCTGTAACAGCTTATGAATTCATCTTTCAATAAAAAGACACCAATTATTTTTATATTTAAAAAACTATTCCAATTGTGTTAAATGATTAAATCACCTGTTCAATCATTTTACTATGACCGGAGTACTTCTCAGTTAATGAGATTTAAATCCATTTTATAAGTTACCTTACAATGATAAAAAGTTTTATTATCCTAAGAACGGATTGAAATAAATAGTCTTAGAATTGTCCAAAACCTTTGAAATTTTACAGAGTTCCACATGTAAAAATCCCCTCAAATATCTTTGAGTAAAAAAATAGCCCTTCAATTGATTTGCATAAATATGTAGCTTAAAATCTATGTTGTAATAATCACTATATAATGCCAAATAATAAGACTCAGCTGATAAGTGATAGTTTAAATTGGAAAATAACTAGGAGATGGCGTTTGCCAGCAGAAATACTTTATGAAGCAATTGGTATTGCAATTGGCAATTTTCTACGAAGTAAGTTTACTAACTAACGACAATCTTGCAGTTGCAGGTTGATTAAATGTCGGCTGTTCTCTGAAAAATATAAGAATCAGTTTGTAACTGTGATGATCCAGTCTCTAAATATATCTATTGAAGATGGCATGAAAGTTATTTTTAAAACTATTTTATGCAAGTGGATGTGATTTAAAACTTAACACAAGTAATAATAAGAATGTAACTCCATTGGAGTCTATATCTATGTTTTATTCTCATATAAAAGGGGCATAAAACAACAATATCAGCTATGAACATGAAAATAAGTTGATGCGATTGCTAAACGAAAAATATTGCAAATTGCAACTCTAAAGAAAACATTGTAAATGAGCAAGTAGGTATGTATTTGGTAATATACACTACTGGCCATTAAAATTGCTACACCAAGAAAGCGACATGCTACTGACGTGAAATTTATACGAAAGGAAGAAGGTGCTGTGATATGCAAATGATTAGCTTTTCAGCGCATTCAGACAAAACAGGCGCCAGTAGCGACACCTACATTAAGTTTAAATGAGGAAATTGTTCAGCCAATTTCTCATACACAAATTGCATTTGAACATTGTTGCCTGGTGAAAACTTGTTGTGATGCCTCGCGTAAGAAGGAGAAATGCGTACCAGCACGTTTCTGACTTTGATAAAGGTCAAATTGTAGCGTATAGGGATTGCGGTTTATCTTATCACAGTATTGTTGCTCACGTCAGTCGAGATGCAATGACTGTTAGCAGAATATGGAATCGATGGGTTCAGGACGGTAATACGGAACGCCATGCGGGATATCAACGGCCACCTATCACTAGCAGCCGAGAAGACAGGCATATTATCCGCATGGCCGTAAGGGATCGCGAAACCACGTCACGAGCCGTGAGTCAAGAAACGGGGTCGTTTGGAAGACAACAAGTGCTTGCACGAACAGTTCGACGACGTTTGCAGCAGCATGGACTCTCTGCTCGGAGACCATGGCTGCGGCTTACCTTGACACTGCGTCATAGGCAAGAGCACCTTCAATGGTGTGATCAACGACGAACCTGGGGGTACGAATGGCGAGACGTCATCTTTTCAGATGAATCCAGGTTCTGTGTTCAGCATCATGATGGTCGCATCCGTGTTTGGGGCATCGTGGTGAACGAACACTGGCAGCGTGCATTCGTCATCGTCATACTAGCCCATCATCTGGCGTGATGGTATGGGGTGTTATTGGATACACGTCTCGGTCATCTCTTGTTCGCATTGACGGTGCTTTGAACAGTGCACGTTACATTTCTGGTGTGTTACGACCCGTGGCTCTACCCTTTACTCGAGCCCTGCGAAACCCTACGTTTCAGCAGGATAATGCCCGACCGCATGTTGCCGGTATTGTACGGAGCTTCCTTGATACGGAACATGTTCGGCTGTTGCCGTGGCCAGCACGTTCTCCAGATCTTTCACCAATAGAAAGCGTCTGGTCAATGGTTGCCGAGCGACTGGCTCGTCACCAAACGCCAGTCACTACGGTTGATGAACTGTGACATCGTGTTGAAGCTGCATGGGCATCTGTACCTGTACACGCAATCCAATCTCTGTTTGACTCAATGACCAGGCGTATAACTGCTGTTATTACTGCCAGAGGTGGTTGTTCTGAATACTGATCCAATAAATATCATTTTGTTATCTGCATTTTTTCCTGGTGTAGCAATTTTAATGGCCAGTAGTGTATTATTAAAATTTACAATGTGATTTTAATTAAAAAATTTAGTAATTAAAGTGACAATGCAATATGAAATATGTATTTCTTTCTTTCTTTAAGATTGGAATATTTAAAATAGATTTAACCAGACATCACATATCGATAGATTAGTATTTGAAAGTTTTAAACTAATCATTCTATATAAACTTTACTATTACAAAACTAAGAGAGAATTCTTGAAATTAATGAGCCATTTCCTACGTATAATATAATAAGACCCTTATAAACTGGAATATAAATCAATTATGTTTTCTGAATTGGGAAAAAGTTTCGTTTATTGCGAAACTACAAGCATATTTATATTATAAATTATTTGGAAAAGAAATAGTTTTCTTATTCAAAGACCACAACTAACGAGAATTGAAATTTAAAAAAAAATCCGAAATTATTATGCATAAACTATTATAAATTATTCTTTAAAGAAGTTGTTTGTGTGCATTTATATAAATTATAGGGCCTTTCAAAAGATAACAATGCTCTGAATTGTTTAAATAACATTAAAAAATTCCATTAAGACTGATTATTCTTATTTGGTTTTGTATCGTTTTTTAAAAATAAGGAATTTTATTTTTTATATTAATATCATCATTCATTTTTATAAGTTTTACAAAATAGAAAAAAGTTATCAAAGATTTTGTGACTGGATTTTTACTGATTGTGAATGAATTTGTCATTCTGTTATTATTATACTGGTTTATATTATGAGGACTCGTAAATGAGAGTAAATGTTTGTATACAAACAATAATTTTTGTTTAAAAGTTTCATAATAATAGTCTCTCTAATAAAATCGAATATCTTTTTTATATAAATAGTAATTCAAAATAAATACTTCTAAGTAAAATCAAAGAGTTTTCCATCTCTAATTTCTTCTTGGATTCAAGTTTAAATATTTATTTAAAATGATGTTGGTGGAAATAATTTTTAACTAAATAAGGTAATAAAAATATTATTAAATATTATAAAATAAAAAAATACTATCTTATTGTTACACACAAAAAAGGAAGAATAAAAGTTCATAAAAACACATTAGTATAGTCACAAAGGAATTAAAAAGTAAAAAAAATATCTTATAATTTTTAATTTTCACAAATATTTATAATAGAGTGAGAAAAGAAAACAATAGTTAAGAATAATCTCAATTTTACATAATACAAATATTAATATTCCCATAATAAAATTGAAAAAAATATTTGTTATGCCCTTCTCCTTTGAAATTTTAATTGTTTAAAGTATTTACAATAAGGAAAAATTATTAAAAAACTTGAGTATTTAGAGAATTGTGGAAAATTCTTTTACTGTTTTTAAAAATATCATTCCTTTATTTTTTATAACATGAAAAGCAGTTATGATTTTAAATTATTTAATTTTAATTTTTGCATCATTTAATCAAAAAGCTTAAGTATTTAAAAGAAATATTTATTTAGTAAGAAAGGAATCTTTGCAAATATTAAGAGCTTTGCAAATATTAAGAGCTTAAAAAGTCTTTCAAATATGTTAAAGGAAAAAGTGCGAACGTGAGGGAATAAATTAATTTTTGTTATGGTTATTCCCTCATTCACATTGTGTTCATTTTTAACTTTGTTATTTTTTTGGTTGTAATTGCCTTCTGAGTTTGTTAAAAGGACCTAAATGAAAGGAGATAATATCGTAATAGGATTTTACACTTGATATCCTATTAAATAAAACTTAAAACTCTTACTTAAACTTAAATGTTTATATCAGTCTTCTATGTAAGCAAAGGCATATTTTTAAGAAAAATGAAATAAAAAAATTAAATTTATTTTGAAATAAGTGAATTTCTATTTTAGATTTTTCAAGTTGAAAAGTATTTTTTATTTATTTGTAATGAAAATATATAATAATTGTAATTTAATCCTTCTTAATAATAGAGTATTCGTTTTAGCAAAAGTTTTGTGTTATAATATTATATAGCATTCGATATAAATAGTATACTGAGATCTTTCTCTAACTTATTTTGATAAAATGTTTTGACTGCTTACATATTTAATGAATTTTTTAAACTGAATTAAAATTATTATAAAAATTACCCTTATAAATTAACCAACAATGTATTTTAAATAGTTTGGAGGCAACTACTTAAGTACAAAAAAGCTGTTACATTTACGTGAAAAAATAATATATGAGTAAATAGATAAAAACGTTTGTGAAAAAAAAAACCCCTACACAAATTGTTATATTATTAAGATTTGTTTTAATTCAAACCTTTTTAATTCAGTAAAAGTAACTTATTTCTTGCATTCTTCCTTCAAATTAGAAAACAATAGTCAAAGGAATTAATCACACAAAAAATAATAGTGAGAGCTACAAAGTACTAATTAATGAAAACTAAGCTATTATCTGTTGTAACCACAATCAAGATGAATTTTCTATAGTTTCAAAAATACCATAAAAGTTTTTATGCAAATGTCATGACAATTTGAGTACAAATATTTTATTTTTTGTACATGAAGTTCCTTTATCCAAAATTAATAGTTTGGAATATAAAATTCTGGCTCAAATTTTATACATAAAATATATAAAGTATTCACAATAACAATTGCAAATACATTTGAGGAGAATAAGAAAGATAAATTTGATTTTAAAGAAAAAATGATAATTAATTTCCACATATTTTTAAATATTGGAGACTAAATTCTACAAATACCACAATTTTAATAAATATGAGTCTGTTTACTAGTACTTTTAAACCTAGTTTTAATTTATTTAAATTCAAACAATATTTTTCAATCACGATAATTTTCTATTTTCTATTTTTTCAGAGGAATTTCTTAATATTCATTAGAAATTTTTTTAAATAATTTTAAATTATTTAATATTTGTTAAATTGACAATGCAAATGTATGATTTAATTTAAAAAAAAAACTAAATTTTGTATATATTTCTTTTTTTATTAGATAATATTAGCCATCAATAGTTTGAATTTACTTACATTTAATTTTTATTCTTTAATATTTTATATTTTCGACTAATCATTCGGTCTTCTGTAAAAGTTGAAAGGAGAAACGTCTTAATAGGATGTACAAAGTAGGCTAAGGTACCAATCTTGAATGAAGGAGATTACAGGTAACCTCAAAATATTCTGCAGTGTAAGCACAACATGATCTAACAAAAGTGAAGTGAACAAAAACAAAGTGCAGAACAGCTTTTTTTACTGGATATTGGACAATTCTCTTTAGAAGAGATAGAGCTCAGAAGAGGGTGCGGTTGAACTAACTTAAGCAGTTTCACAAGAAGAATATAATGACTTGGGTGTGTATTCAAGAGAATTTAATGTATCTCGAAATCGATTTTTTTTGTGTAGCATTCAGTAGACTTTATCAATTCCTATAATGTTCATATTTGGTTGACATTTTATTTTTGCCAGCAGTCCTGTTGAAAAGGATTGTTTTTTTATTGAAATGACTTTGTATTGACTGGGGTAGTTATATACGTATATTCAAGACTCAATACAGAATAAGCCCAAATCGATGTTTGTGTTAATAGTTTTACTCCCCCAGGTTCTGAGCACTTCAGTTTCCCGTTGATAGCTTTGCTGTCAAATTTTCCATGACACTCTGTACAACAGCGACGCAGTCCACGCTTTCAGATAACTTGCCATTTCGAGGATAATCCTAGAAATTTTATCTTTCGTGAAATAGGGTTATGCTAAATTCACAGTATTTTAATCAATGAAATATAGCTTTTATTCACTTTTATTTCTCTCCCGTGCGGAGCTTTAGGAAAACAACAGTAGCATATTCAATGATCTAGGGAAAAAAAAACCCCATTAAACAATTGCATGCTTTTATCATTGAAAGACAGATCCATTTTGAGTTGACATTTTAAACCTTATTTATATGTAAAAGCCTTCCAGATAAATGTGTGAGATTTATTTATCTGTCATTTTCTGATAATTGTTTTTCTAATGAAAAAAATCCAAAGGTTCTTTCAACATTATCCTACGAAATACATATTTTTTAACATTACTGATTTTATCAAAATGTTTTGCAATTTAAGCAAATGTATGCGTTTACTGTATATTAATTATAATGAAATGCCATGCTTATTTTAAAATATTTTTATTTTTGCTCATATTCTTCACTTTTTTATATTCTAAGAATTCCAACTGATTTTGTTTCAGTTAAGTCCTTCTACCTTTATTAAGCAAAGAAAAAAATTCCCAGAATGTTAAAAGAATTAAATGTTTAAAAATTTTTTTTGAACATTATAAGATTAGAATATTTTGTCTCAAATTAAGAATTATAATAATTATCAACAGAAATATAATTAATTATAAAGATTTTATTTCCAGAGACCACCGAGTTTTTATTCTGGGTCGAATAAGAATGGCTGCATAGAATGGAAAGGACTTTAAATCAGGATTTCAGGCTAATTCAAAACGTAGTGTATATTTGATTACAACGTATGTAATTAATTTTAACAGTAATTAACACAGTTTTGGATTTACTGTTAAGTTGCTTACCTAATCGTATACATTGTTTCGGAATTTTACTATGCCATTTATGGAAATGTATAAATTTTATTTATGGAACATTAACTGTCAGATATATTGCAATGAGTATTAAAACCATTAAGACAATTTTAATTGTTTAAATTATCCACGTATGAAGTATGTTAAGCATGTAATTTTAGTCAATTTCTTTTCCTTTATTTTTATACCAACAAATGTAAC
>JAPDSC010115382.1:353115-383178 GCA_026290005.1 Latrodectus geometricus
TATATATATATATATATATATATATATATATATATAATCAGAATATGAATATTAAAGTGACTTACATCAATATTAAATTTAAACGAGTTTTTATCTATTATAGTAATACGAATTAATTGTATTACATTTAATAAATATTTGCAGAAAAATTTATATAGGTTTATTATTGTCTTGTTAATTATATCGATTTTTTCATTAGCTTTTTCCAAAAAGAAAATATTTGAAAAATAATAGAGCCAACTGTATTATTAAGGTACTGCTTTTTCTAAAAAAAAAGATATAGGTTACACAATCCAATAAACTCTTCTGTGAAATATTTCTAAAATTTCATTGTTATTGTCCTTTTTCACATGGATCAATTGAGGTTTATGACATTTTTAACTGGAAATGTTTTTATTTTATTTTAAGGAAAAGGCTGATGTTGAGTGTTTTATCGTTAATATCGTTAAAATACATTCACTCAAGCAATTGTTTTTTTATTCAGTTAAAATGTAATTTATTTAGTAACTGAAAGATAGGAAACTTTCTTTCAAAAATTGGCATATAAATAAAACAATAACTCAACTGAATAGTGTTCACTACTATCAATATTTGAATAAAAAAAAAATTCTGATTTTGATATTTGTTTTACATTTTAGGGCTTAAAGCAATCTATAATAATTTTCACAAAAGTTACCTACTCATAACTATTATTTTTAAATCCTGATTATTTTGAAAGGAGTTTCTTTTATAAATAATCATCTGAGAATTTTGTTAAAGTCGAAATTTTTTTAAGAATATCTTAATGTATATGATAAAAATTTCTCATGAAAAATTTAATAATTATAATTAATATGCATACAAAACAAATGTTTAATTAATTTGAGAGCTATATTTGAACATTTTGAAATTAAAAGAAAACTACATTAAAATTGTTATTTATTAAGCTTTCAGGAAATAACTCAGTGATCATGATTATTATATATTCTGAAGAACATCAAATAAGGAGTAATTAATAAATTATTTCTAAAATATTAATCTTGTAATTTACAGAAAAAGCACACGAAAATTTAAGAATGAAACCAATATCATGATATTTATAAAATTATTATTTTTTTTTATTTTTCGGCGGTAAATGGTAATCTAAAGTATTTTAGAAGCAAACTGAAAACAAGCTATCTGGAATATTTTGAGAACGCAGAAAATATTTAATTTCTGATATTTCAATCTATGGAAAATGACATTTTTTGATGATACATAGCTAAAAATAGAATGACACTTAAAAATTTAGTCAAGAACATATGTAATACATGTTCATTCAGTTTTTTTAAATTGGAATATTTTTGATTAAGATAAATTAAAGATATTTTAGTTTCAATAAAAGAAACGTTTGCTTAAATACTTAATGTTATGTTATGAGATTTATAAAATTTATTTAAATAAAAGGTAAGTTCTTTAATTGCTGTCTTGTATATATTTTATATTAACTAAGAAAATCTTTTAAATTTACATTTTCTTTAAAATACATCAGTATTACATTAATTAGCAGCATACTAAGCATAATATTTTTAAAAATCTTAACAATTGTCTAAAATAAATTTATACCATGTCACGTGGATGAGAGAATCACTCTTTCTTTTCTACTTACATCATCCTATGCATTTGATTACTCAGCTTAAAGATAGAAATTAGAGCTTAATGGAATTTTTGTCTTAATATCATATTACATAGAGAAAAACTATTTCGGGAAATATTTGTTATAGATAGAAGAAATAATAGGTTTTTACAAAGGAAAAAGCCTAAGAAACCCATGAAGCATAATTTTTACTTTGGTTTCAATAAAACGCAATAATGTTTCAATATATATTTGATATTTTCCTCAAATTTGATGTCAATAGCTAGAAAAAAAATAAGAATTATATAGAAAGTAAGATAGATTAAAATTTAAGAAAAAAGGTGGCGTGAAAGAAAATTTGTTTTTTAGTTTTAAACTATTTTTCTTTTATATTAAAAATCTAAGACTTTTAACAGGTGATGATTGCAAATTAAAGATTAATTATCTAAAAAAGAATCAAGCAATTCATCAGTGAAGTAGAATAATTTTGGACACATAAGACAATATTTGTACGTTTGCCTTAATTAATTATATTAACTAAGATAAATATATTATGTGTATAGAGAGAGATGAAAAGAACATATATAAAAGAAATGAATAATAAATATTTCTTTTTAGTTTCTCCAAATAGATATATATATGATTAGTAAAGATACAAAAACAGTGTTTCAATAAAAAAATCTATAGTTTCTTAAAAAATTATTTTGAAAATATGCAATATATTAATAGTATTTAATATTGAATTATCACTCAAAACAGTATGCAATATGAAATATTTAGGTAATAATAGTTAGGAGCAATTTTGAAGCGTAATTAGAAAATTTTAAATAATAGTACTTTCCAAAGATATTTGAATATACTTTTGAACTGTATAGTATAATATATCATTCAAAATTTGAAAAGTAATTTACTTTTAACAAACGAAAGTAATAATAGTTTATATAATATAATTATATATATAAACTATAAATCAAATAGTAACATAATTATTTATTTTATTGTATCATTTAAATTACAAAATTGTAAAAGTATTTAAGTATATTACTGTAATTATTTATCAATAAAATCTGTATTTGATAAGTTTAAGAAATGATTACTACTAACATTTAATTTATATAATTTAAAATAGAAATATAATTTTTTAAAATAGAAATATAATTTTTTATTTTAATTAACTCTTATATAAAAATTGTAAACACTTAATATATAGAGGTAATTGGAAAAATTAATATTTTGAAATAATTAAATAATATTCAAAACTTGTTTTTTTATAAGATACTGTGAAAGTATGCGATTGTTTCCTGATTTTTAGTTTATTTGCTATCAAGAAATAAAAACTTTAATAGTACCATATACCATTATACCATAATACCATTGTTTATATAAATACATTAATTTACACATAAATTTGATCGCATCTAATGCAGTTTTAGATATATTTTATAGATAAATATAGTAATTATGATGTAATGTATTCCACAATGGTTTTGAAAAATGCAATGATAAAAACGTACGAGGAAAATTAATTAAAAAAATTTATAAATACCCAAAGATTTGTTACACACAATGTTTTTCATATTCAATAAAATTATTTTAAAAACTTTTCACTGCTCAATTAAAAATTATTTTCAAATTCATATTATATGTCAAATACAATGATTATATGCATAATATATATTTTATACAATGTATTACTATTTATTTTAGAGAATAATTAGAAATTTAAAAAGACTAGTACATGAGCTTAAATTAAAACAATTTTTATCATTTAAAATTTCTCATACGAATCATTAATGCTTCGACCTTACATATCATGAATAAATTCAAATCCAAAGACTTTACTTTGAATTTCTATTTCAATGGTTGTCAAATTTGAAAAGTTGCTTAAATGTAAGGTAAGCATTGTTCATGTTTCACGAAACTTACGACTACTGATATTTACACAACCTTTTGAATACACTTAAGTAAAATCTTTATTTCTATTTTTAGAAATCGATTAAAACAGAGAGATAAATATTTATCAGTTGCAGAGAGTTTAGAATAGCTTCAACCTATGATTATTAAATTTTTTTAAACAGAAAAATTTTAATGGTATTTAGTAAAAATTAAAAATAAGTGAACAGAAATTTGATATAAAGAATACAACTTTTACGAATAATATGAAATTCAAAAATAATTGTATTTAAATTTTTTTTATAAGGAATCGTTTTCGAGAAATTTGAAAAATGATACATTTATGCTGAAGTACTTTTATTTAATCAGACTTGTTGAAGATTTATGAATTCAGCTTTATATTTTCAAATATACGTATTGAATTTCAAAATTAGGATGATTGAAATATTTTGCTTGAAATCATTTTTCAATTTTTTATATGAATAATTATATATTTAGTTCAATATATTTATGCAATAGCTTTATATTTGTACTGTACGATTAAATAGAAAGTAATTTTTGATGTAATATTTTAATTTATATGTCTATCAAATAAGATTAGATTAACTGATTAAGAAACTTAAAGGTGATTGCATGATTAAATTATATATAAAAATATCTCTTCATACAATTTAAAAATAAATGTAAATAAATATACACTATGATGTTTTATAAATAAGTGAAAAAATTTTAAACTTATGCAAATTTTTAACTTTTTTTAAAAATCACTAATAAATACAAAAGTCAAATAAAAAAGAACATTCATACCAAAACAATTAAAATTCAAGTAAACATAATATTTAAAAATCTCAATATGTTAACTTCATCATTATACTTGACGTTAAAAAGTGAATCAATTAAATATATGTTAAAACATTTAATAATGACAGCTTAAATATTTGAATATAGTTGCATTTCTAAAAGTTTTTTCATAAATACTGGTCTAAACATAAAGCTTATAAGGGAAAAAACCCTGGAAAACTGCCAAATACCTAGTCCGAAAAATTTATTGGCAGGAAAAAAAAAGGAAATCTCTTATTTCCTTTTCCTTCAATAGCTTTATTAATTATATTTAAAAACTGCTTCAAATGAAAAAAAGGTTGTGTTTGCTGTTTTGTTAAACATATAGCTAAATCGAGGATAGATATTAGTTTGAATAATTCTAACCAGTGAATAATATTTCATATTATTTTCTTAGTTAGGTTCAGCCAGTTTTTCTTTTTATTTAATTATATAACTCAGTGGATTTAGTCTACTATAAAAATTAATCGTATATAAAGTGCTGTTATGATGCCTTAGAATAAAAAATGTTATATTGTTTTAAAATTTGGAATAGAGTGTAAAAATGCTATTTAAAATTATTAAGCTAGTTTGTTTTGGAATGCATAATTAATTTCTACAACTACTTTGAGAAACTGAAACAGAGCATTATACTCTGTTTCACATGAATATTCAATAGGATTATTATATAGTGATATTCTACAATTTAACTGAATGTACTACTTTAGTTTGACATTTTAATTACAAACTTCAATGGGAATTTTTTATAATATAGTATATTAAATTAAATATTTCAGAAAAGGAAAATTTTTAAGAACGAAATAAACTTACACTCAGTTTACTTCATTTCATCATTACCAATGATCCAAACTAAATTTAAAAAATTAAACTGCATGGCACACCAGCTCAACAGAGGGGCCAAGGCCTTCAGTGCTCATCTCAGTTTTCTTCGCCTAGGGCCCTGGGGTGCGAAGCATGTCTCGTTTAGGTTATCAGCCTAACGCGAAAGCCCCAGTGTTTAGCTTCCGAGCACGCTTGGTTCTCAGTTTTTTCAACCCATTAAAGGAATGAAAGGCTGATTCATCTTTTCCCAGCCCTAGGATAGAACCTGGGATTCTTTAAAATGAACAATGAAGTTATGAATAAATATTTTTCCTATGTACACACAAGTAAAGTTAAGTTTTATTATGTTAGAAATTTACCCGAATTTAAATTGTAGTGGATTTAAATTCACCTTTTAACTTAAAACTTAAATCTACCAATCCCATATTTTATGGAAGTTCCACGGAAATCATTAGATATAATAATAACAATAATAATGTTAATGATTCACCCCCCTGCCTACAAATTTTCAATATATATATATATATATATATATATATATATATATATATATATATATATTAGACAAACTTATACAAATAAAAGGTATTTACATTTCAATAAATGTTTTTTTTTGCTTGTTTTGCCTTAAATATAATTATTTTGAAGGGAACTGAAAAACGATATTATTGTACGATTTTTGAAAACAATTTCTTTCTCACTTTTGCTAAGATCCTAATGCAGTGATTCTCAACCATTGTACTTCGATATTTTTGTGTACCTCGTAATTCTTAAAATGTAGATCCAAATAAAGAAAAATAATAGTGTTTTTTCTATTGGGAAGTTTGTTTAAATCTAGGTAGTACACAGGCAGTGAAAACTTATTTTCACAGTTACGTACATATTTTTTTATAATTAAAAACTGTTTTTGTCTTCGATGAGTGACCTTTTATAGTATAAAATATTTGCCACACGTGAAGAAATTTCAAGTGTTCTTAGTGTCTACATTTACAATTTCCTACAGTTTATTTATGTGAATTAGGATCTTTAACATTAATTAAAATAAAAAAAAAGAATGAGACTTTTAAATGTCGATGCTGTCAAGAAAATGTTTGAGAATCACTGTTCTAATATTTGATCACCTATTTATTATTATGTCATTTATTTTTTCAGAAATGAACATATTTCTTTTCTTTTACTAGTAAATTCACTCGATTTTTAATTTCAGCAGTTAATTTTATTGTTATTTTTTAATTTTTTAAAGTGAGTGTATTCGTAAATGAATATCATTCTCATGAATAATAATCATAAGAGTATTCATTATTCAAAAAAAAAAAACTTTGTTTTTAAATTTATTTTTGCGTTTTAGGGATTTTTTTACATGTTTTTTAATTTCTATAACTTCTAACATTTAGATTATCACTCCAGTAATTAAAAATGTTAAATGTAGCATTTTCTGAATATTGTTTTGGTGCATTATAAATACCCATTTTTCAATATTAAGAAGTGCAACGTTTAATAACTATGTGTGATAAAATTTTTAATATGACTACAAATGTAACTCTAAAATATTATATGTTTTTATGCTGAATCAGTCCTAATCAGCTTTTACATATTGATGAATTTAAGTAGCTCTTTAGAATTACCGTTTAGTATTTTATGCAATAATTCAAGCATAAAAATTGCTTCAACAAATTTAAAATTTATAAATGCCATGTGAGGCCGTGTTAGCCTGGATGGTTAAGGTTTCCCCCCCCCCCTGGAAGTTATCTTTATCGGAAGGCGGTGAATTCAAATCTCGACAAAATCGAAGACCCATCATATTAACAAATGGCTTCAGGGCATGTTAAATATGTTTCGGTTGCAATGTCCTCCATGTGAAATGATACCTTTGAGTATGCCAGGCCATGACTGCGGGGTCTTTTGGTTGGTCTCTGCACCGAAATTACGGAATGCTACCCACTTTTGGGGGAAAGATGGCACATTCATTAGGAGCCCTACTATTAATTGCCATTTGTTTTGGTCCTTGAAAACATTAAGATTAATTAGTAGCTGCCGGGCATTGGAAATATAGATGATAAATGGAATGTTTCTGAGGGTTTTACTGTCCATGTTAGAATATAATTTTTTTTGATGTCACATAAAATTGTTTTTAGTTGTATTATTTTACAAAAATTTAAAATTTTCATAAATCATAAATTTGTAACATGATTTTTTAAAAATTTTTTACTCTACCTTACTTATGGAACAATTTTTTAATATTTTTTATTATAATTTCTATTTTTTGAAAAGATTTATAATAATATAAATCTTATAACTTTATTATCTCATGTAATGTTTAAACTTATAACTTTATTATCTCATGTAATATATATAAGTATAATGCATTCCAAGCCTTTCTCGGTAAGCTTTTATAAAATATATTGCTAAATTGCTAATAGTATTTGAATGAATATGAATTTCATATATGAGCTTATCTATGCGACACTTACTTTTATATGTTTTAAAAGTTGCGTAAGTACTATATTCAAAATAAAATAATAAGAAAAAATTATTATCATTTATTTTCAGGTTTTAAGTAAGACTAAATTTTTTTCATGTTCTTAATCATTATACTCTATTTTAACTTTATGAGATATTAATCATTATTTATGTGTACTTATAGTTTTTTTTCATTTTGTCTAAAAGCATGATACTTCGCATAAAAGATCATCAAGACAAACTTTCCATGAAATAAAATTTTTTATGAGTTATTGACTAAATTTCGTGTATGTGGATGCTATTATTTATTGTAGTGACAAAGTAAATTTTATGAAGTTATACATTAATTAGATAATATTTCCGTTCTACATATTTTTAAGTAGTGTCTTGAAGTTCTTTTTGCAAAAAAGTTTTCTGGCAAATAAATAAAAATATTTTTGTTGTTTCATTATTTATTATACTTTTGACTGAAATAATTCTTCTTCTAAAGAACATATTACTTTCAATGCCTTTTAGTAATGCCTTTTCATATTAACATTAAAATGAAAGTTTTACATAAAAACCTATTGAGATTTATCATATTGAGATTTACTTTGTAAAATAATAAATAAAAATGATTATCTATATATTTATAAAAAAATAGCTTTATATCTTATCTATGAAAATCAAGTTTTATATTTATAAAAGTCATGTTTCGTCATAACATATTGTGTAATCATAAATCTCTCTCATTCCCGTTTTTATAAAAAAAAATAATAGAATTCATCCCCCTAAGAGTTATTATTTGACTTTTTACGTAACATATCTTTGCATATTTTTGTGAAATGCTGTTATGCAAATGTAATGATTAACAAAAAAAATATTAAGCACAATAAAATTTAATATACTTTAAAAATATTTTTGAATTTTGTACTAGCCAAATTTTACTGTACTTAAAGCACAAAATTCCTACTGGAATAAATATATTTTTAAAGAAGCATTATATTATTATATTGTAAAATAAAACTTCTAATTATATAAATTATTTTATATAAGATTAATTGTTAACGTTCATAATAAATATTCGAAAATTAGTTTTGGTTTTGGTTCAGAAAAAGACCAAAACCAATTTGAAGTCAAATAATTTAAATTAGAATTAAATAGTAACTTCAAATTGTATTTTTTAAAACAGTAAAAAATTCTATATATACTTTTTATCAAAAATTAATTGACACATGTAAACTCATCAAATTGCGTCAAACTGCAAGTGATCTCCGATTGCTGCAATTTAAGGGACTACTATAGGTTTTAGGATCTCATACCTATATCGGCGACCAATCAGAGGTCCATCTCAAATGATATAGAGGTCTGTGCGCCCGTCAATGGAGATACCACCATACACCAACACTCCCCCACCACCAAATCTGACACTTTCGTGCATGAACGTAGGATTATTCCTACTGCCACGGTCCCTCCAGATGAAAATACACCTATTATCAGGATGAACAGAAAAACTGGACTCGTCAGAAAAAAGAACATTGCTCCTTTCATTTCTCCTCCAGTTCACGTGCTCTACTGCCCACTCCCTGCGGCCGAGATGATGCATTGATATTAGTTTAACACCTACCATCGGTCGGCGAGCATACAGACGTACACCATGGAGCCGGTTTCGGACAGTCTGAGTTGAAACCGTGGTGTCAATAGCCAAGCGTAGGTGTTGTTGGAGAAGAGTAGCGTTCATATTATGGTGTCTCCGAGCCGTTAACACTAAATAACAATCTTCATTGGGTGTTGTTGCCCATCTGCGACCTTGTCTGGTCTTCTTTCTGCACTACTAGTCTCCAAATATCGGTTCCAGATCCTGAAAATCACACTTTGTGACACTCCAATGGCTTGCACTAATTCGGCTTGAGGTTGGCCCCCTTCTAACCTAACAACTCTCCAAGCTTCTAAATTGGTTAAATGACCTCGCTGAGATATCATACTCATCGAAACAAATCAGTCACTGAATGCCTATCATCCTTGTATTCATTGTCTTTTATTTAATTGAAAGTCAAATTTCATTCACAGCCGCTGAAGCGACGTTTTTGACGTCGAACTCAAAATTAGTATACTTCACAGTTTGAAAATCAGAAAAAATTTGCATTTGTGATTCTCTTCTTCAATTTTCGACAAAAAAAAAATTGTTTATATCTTTATTTTATATAAAACTTACCATGTCCTTTAATTGTTTTGAGCAGTGTAGTATATCATGAAAATATGAGAATTAGTTAATCCCTTTTTTACACATTATAATCAATACATTAGCATTTATAATGTGATAAATGCTATTTAAACAATTTACGATAAAAAAGCGTTATTATAAGACTTAAATTTAAAAGATTTTCCTTTCTAAAAATACTAGTATTTCTAATAATTTTAAATTTAATGTAGTAAAAGTAATTAGAAAAAATATAAATGTATCACGCAAAAGATTTTCTCTATAAATGCATTCAATAATTTAACTTCTATAAAAGGAAATTTATTTACTAATTCAATAAAGCAAACAAAATAATATGTAAACAGCAACACAAAAGTCTTAGAAACTGTTTCTAATACCTAGTATTTCTCAAGTGTAGTTGAATTCATAAAAGTTACCTTAATATTTGGCGTCTCTCTAAATGTAATTAAATTTAAGGAAATTTGTAAATATGAAGATTGATTTTGATTTTACTTAACATTTTTTAGTATTACTGCCTGTTTATTTTAATATTTAATTTTATAAATACTTATTTTTTAGTCAAATAAAAGGAAACTATGTCTTTGCTTGGCGAATATTAATTGGAACTATAATTTTTTGCTTATGTTTTACCTATTTATAGTAATAGTTAAGAAGTAGTTCATATTTTTCCTAGTGGTTTTCTGGTAGGATGTTACTCTAATGAAAAATATGTATGAGATTCAATCTCAACAAATGTTGAGAAAAGGAAGAGGGATGTTGCACTTTTGCTTCCAGAAAGTCCATTTATTTGTGTGGGTTCTTGGGAGATTTTCAATGTTTATTTCCTTCAACAATTGAATATAGACTGTTTTTTATAAAATCATCTGAAAGACATTTAAAATTGCATTTCCAAATTCCTACCAGCCCCATGATGTCAACGATAGCTCATCGGCTAAATGAAAAGTTTTTGTGAGAATTGAAGTTACTTCTCATTGTGCATACTTCAGAAATTACTTTCCACCAAGTCTCAATGGTCCCCACAAAGTATGTCATAAATTTTTAAACAAGTTGGAGCTTTTTAAAAACCAATACGTTTCTTAGTTTCTCAACACAAAATATATCAGATATTATCTGAAATGTATTTGAATAGGTGATATGTATAATGATCTAAGAACCATTTATCCAGTGTATACTAAAAATTTTATTTCGAATCTCAATAAACAAACTGTTTCTCCTTTAAAAAACATTAATTTATACAATTTCATTAGCAGCGAAATAACTAAATATCATAATCATCATTTGATTTATGAACTTTTCCACTGTATTTGTTAATTTAACTTGAAATGTTTATTGATAGCAAAAGCAACAATGAATGTAGGAGGTAAATTTTTTTTGATATAAATTATTACTATTATTTTATTAATATCATAAACTCAAGTAAATATCAACTTTTTCTATATTAATTAAAATACTCAATGTAGCGTAATTTGATGCTTAACATTGAATGAAATCTTGATCATGTTCTTGTGTTACGTTAAGAGATAAAAGAATGATTTATTCAATAGACTCTGAACTAAAACTACCATATATTCGAGTCACGCAATTTGGCCACATTATCCAGAAATAAGTTGCATTCTGCGTCTCCTCAGCTGAATATTTACTTCTTTCTTATTTTTGTGAGTCATTCCACCGAAAGGGAAAACTGATTTACTTAAGTGTTGGATTATACGTTTTTACAAAGTAATCTTGTGAATCTAAAGGGTATTTTTGGTGTGTAACAACAAGTTTATGGGTTTTTTGAAGCTAAGAAAAAGTAATAGAGTTCAAGAAATAAAAAAATAATAATAATTATAAAATATGACTTGTCTTCATTATATATTATCTATTTATTAACGTAATTTTGAATTATTCATTGTCTTTCTCAATTTATTTTAATTTTTGATATTTATACTTTTTCAACTATTTACACAAGCATTATATAATAAAACTTAAATATTAATCGACACCACTTCCCTATCTAGCATTATATGCTCTAATTTCCCTAAATGCTTATGACTGATGTGGATGTTCTGTTTTAAATATTTTACTTTTTAATTTTTTAAATTTTAACATAATATTATTTTATAATATGATCTTCAAAATACCATATATACCACATTTAAGAGAAAAGGAATATTTATACATTTTGTAAATGACTAATATAAATTTATAATATTGTTAGTGATTAAATATGGTTATAACTCAATATTTTTATTTTCATTATTCTTTATTATGTATGAAAATAAATATATGACATTTGAAGTATTTACTGTACATATTTTGTAAAGTTTGTAGATAATTTTATACAAACTTCACAGATTTCAAAGATTTCTTGGTAAATTTGGTTGGATCTATTTGAATAATTTTCCTATATTGCTAATTTGCGATATGATTAGTTAAAATGAGAATTATTATATTTGGTAGAATTTTTTCTTACATTTCATTGAAAAACTGTTTTATGAAAATTTATAATTTTATTAATTTTTAAGAATATAAATATATTAATTAAATTAATAATATTAATTAATATCATATTAATTAAGTGTTACATATTTTTAAAAAAACTGTAATTACAGTACATCAAATCAGTATTTTTTTTGAAAATAACAGAAATAATTTTTCTTATTTATTTGCACAAAGCTTACTTGAATTTTCAAGTTCATAATTCAACTCTTGCTATAATTATAATCGGAATAAGTTAAATCTATATAAATTCAACTTTAGTCTCTTTATGATAATTTTTGTTCATTTAATATATATAGCTTTTTCTTTAAAATGTAGCTTTTTTAGTTTACAAAATATTGCTTCCAGAGAATTAGTTTCAAAATTTAATTATTTAAGTGAAAGTTATATACTATCTTGTAAGACATTTTTATATAATGCATATTAAATACGATCTCATTGCTCAAATTTGCTACAAACTTCTTAATAAATGTTCATCACAAATAAAAATTCCTTATATTAATTTCAAATGTACTTTTATTTAAAATATAAGGAAATTTATAATTAACTCAAAAAATTACATAACTTAGAATTAATTTCAATAAAAGTTCAATTTGAAACAATAATGTGATCCTGACCATCACCAGTGTATGGGTGGATATATGGATCTCATCCCAATGTCTCAACCAGTCACAGTTCCTCCCTAGAAAACATTCAGGTCTGTGTGGTCACCGAATAAGATATCTACTCAATCCATTATTCCACCCCCTCGGTAACTATGGTTTTCCATATTGTTAAATATATGGTATCTGGAACTTTGTTTCTTCCAGATTAGCACACATTCTGAATTGTTTAGAGTCCAAATTCACATGGAACATTCTGTTCCTGTGAATTTGGACAAGTCTGTAAAAAGTACAGCTGCCCATTGATTTTTCACACCTCAGAAACGTTCTTTTGTTCAAGTTTAGCGGACTTTTTCCGGTGGGGGGAGCACACACAACTGTTCGCCTTGCATAGAGGCCTGCATGGGGAAAACGCCTTATTATAATAGCAGCTATTCTCATACCTGATGCCACAGAGTGGTTTGCAACAAGTTGCGATGCATAAAATCTTCTTCACCTTCTTGACGAAAGAACTATAAAATGATCTTATGCAGGTGTTGTAGCTTATGATCCCCCCAGAAACATGTTTTTTGAACAAACATGTTTTTTGGTTGATATTGATTCAAAAGTAAATGAACCACACGACAATTAACGTTAAGTCACCTATAACAGCATCAGAAGGTGTCATCCCCATTCCCAGCCATTCAACCGCCCTCTACAATATCGAACGGTTTTTCTCAGACATTGTGTGACTCAACGGACTATTGTATTGAATCTTCTAACAGAAGTTGTGAAAATCAACAAAATTTACAAGCGAAATTACAAAAGCCTTTTAGTTGTATGTTTTTCTCTCTCTAATTTATACATAATCTTTTCTGTCAAAAAAGTTGTAGCTGGCGTTTTTGTATAAATTATTCAAAATTTATTTTTTATTATTTATATAAAATTTTATTATTGTTAATGTTATATATTTTATGAAGAATCTCGAAAAACATGTTGTTCCTAAGCTTTTGGAATGCAGTGAACATTAATACTTAGAAATAAGAAAAATGCACAATTTTGTCTAGACAAAAGTTATTAAAATATAGTAAATTTTAAAAATTAATATTTTCCTAAATTTATTTTTTGTAGTAAAAGCTTTTTCTTTATTACTACTAGAATATTAAGAATATTTTAACTAGAATATTTATATTTAATTAAGATATTTTTAAATACCTAGTTTTTGCAAATCTTATTCTCAGTTGATATTTAAAATGTTATGATAAAATAAGATCAAAACTATTTTCACTGAAAAAGTTTTCAAGAATGATATGAAATATTTACTATAAATATTAATGACATATATTAATTTGTTATTTTCCATATTTCTTATTAGAATAACATTTGAGTAATTTAAGGTTATAATTATAAAAATAATTAATTTATGTTTAGAAATAAAAAAGGAATTCAGTAAAATAAATAAATATAAATTAGTATTAAAAAACATTTTTTAAAATTAATATTTATTATTTATTCACTATGATGTATAATCTTACGTGAAATAATAATACATAAGAATATCGGAAATATTTTGTTTTATGAAAAGTTAATAATCACATTGTTGATAAATTTTCGTTTGTCTATATTTCCATAAAGAAATAGGACAGGCATGTTTGAAGTCACTATGATAAAAACTATTTGTTTCTGAACGAGTAATGAACAGCATTTTTGTCATTTTCATCAAATTTGTTTGAAGTTTAAATGAAGGGAAATTACTATTTAAGAGTTATTTGATTACAGCTTTTAAAAACATTAATTTCTAATTTAATTAGTTTATGATTTGTCTCCGCTAATTTTTTTAAAATTATACTTATCAAGTATTGCTGACTCTTTCAGCAACATCTTATAAAGATGTGTAATTATTGGTTGCAACCATGAGAAACAAATTTTTTTTTATTCAAAGTTAATGCGTAGATTTATACATTAATTACAGAATGCATTCACGTATACTTACATTTCTTACATTTATGAAAAGAAATGATAAAATTCTCATTTAAAATAATTTATTAGGATGAACTTTTCAGTTAATGTAAAGAAAAAAAAATACTTTATATATATATATATTATTTATATATATTATATATATATATATATATATATATATATATATATATATAACATAATTCTTTCTTAAATTGATTTAGCTAGTTGATATAGTGGAAAACGATACTTAATGTGATTTGATTTTATATAAATTTTCTGATGTAACTTTCAATTGATTTACAGAGATTGTTATTATTAAATTCTTTAATATACATCAAAAGCATTTTCTATATAAATACAGAAGTAATTATAGCTATATCCTTTACAGTCTTGTATGTAAAACTCTTATGTATGCTATTTTATCAATTACGTTTTTAAAATATTTTTATCACTATCTCAAATTATATTTTGGTGCAATTATGAATTTTGTTTTATTTTTCATTTGAAAGAATTTTTAAATAATATATTTAAATTGTTAGTTATTTAGTTTTAAGTAAAATAAACATATATTTAAGAAACAAAATAAAATTTTTATAAAAGAAATGAAAACTTCTAGAATGTGATACATTAAAATTAAGCCTCATTTTAATGAACTTTAAAATAAAAGTTACGCTTATTGACTTAATTTATACACAAGTATCTTTTAATACTAACTTTTTCCCTTTTTTAAATTATTCACTTTAAATAAATTTATCTTTATTAATGAAGCTTTTTTGTCAAATCTTTATTATTTGATAATACACCATTTACCATGTACGGCAACTATATTTTACACTAGATAACTAGTACCCTCTTTATTTACTAGTAAATAATTTAATTGTTATATAAGAAAAGTAATAAAATTATATACTGACGTCTATAAGGCATTGAGAATTATTTATTTTTGTATATTATATAAACAAATTTATAAAGTTTTTAACTTAATCAGGTTATAGATTTTTTAACTTAAAAACACTCATATATATTTCATAAAAATATTTTACAAGTATATACTTGTAAAATATTCTTAATTTTACAAACAACATACTTTAAAAAATTGAATTGTAATTAATTAAAAAATGAATTGTAATTAATTTAATTTTAGTTAAATATATGCTTTTATAAAATAGACTGGAATGGAGTTATTATAAAAAGAAAGCTAAGTACACATCATTGAGTATCTGAGCCATTTGCTTGGTAGAGTCCAGACTGTAGATTCAAGAGAAAGCTTAGTGAGTAAGGCTATCAGTTAAGCGTTTCATCTTCCCGAAAACATTTAGGATCATTACGGAGAAACTAATGAGCTTCTTTCCTGAAGGGATATTCTGTAAGTATTGGCAGGTCATCGATATTAAGGATGAAGGTATAGTTTTGTCAGTGGTGAAATTTTACATTCTAAATAATGATATAGATTCTAGTAAGATATTGTTTTGGAGTTGACTTAATGATACTTTTAACACAATTATTATTTGTTTATCAGAAGTCAGTATGATGTAATTTTAACATCTTGGGTTTTAAGTTGGAATGTCTCCATTCAAACTTAGCCATTGTTGATTAACAAGAACAGTTTTTCTATTTTTGAGAGCACATTATTTTATAGACAATGATTTGAATTTCTTCAGGTTTACTCCTTAGTGATTTCTGTGAATAATATTATATATCTGAGAAATTACCTGGTCAATATTCAGAAATCTTTAGAAAATCTAATCCTTATCACTAGTGAACAAAGAGAGAGAGAGAGAGAGAGAGAGAGAGAGAGAGAGAGAGAGAGAGATGCTGCCATTCTATTTTCAGCATACACTTTTGTCGAGGTGGATGCTTGGGAGTTTTCCAGATTTCCTAATATGCGAAATATTGTCCTACCATGCAACTAACTGTCATATAATTACGACCCCCTTTCTATGAAAATTGTACTAAAATAATTTAGACAATGGCTAGTAAGAAACCTTATCAAGACTTTCAATCCTTAGGCTGTTTACTGCTAGTATCAAAAGCCTTAGAAAAGACATCATTTGTTTGCTTAATGACTCATAATGGGAATGATATTTTTTTTAAATAATTAAAAAAATTGTTTTATTTAAATTTTTATGTGTGCTTTTTAAATAATTGTATTTTTTAATTGAGAGTCTACTTCAATCTCATATCTTTATTTATTAATTATCTGTATAATTATTGTTTCATAATCTTTCAAGATAATAGTTTTTTCTGCCAATTTCTGAATTATGTTCATTTGAATAGGCACTTGAATACATAATAGTAATTTATTAACATTCTCAAGAAAAAATATATTAAATTGTATTTTCCTTGACATCAAGAAATGAGGATTTTATTTGTATCTTCTTCATAATATAATTAATAATAACATAATATATTTATAATATAATAAACTATTTAATTTTTAAATAATTTATTACATTATAAATATATTTTATAAATAATATAATAAATAAAATATTTTCTAATACTTTATTTCTGTACATATATCACAGCAATTGAGACATTAAAAGCGTGATTTTATAAATAATGAAAGAATGTTCTTGAAAAAATGAAAAAGTATGAAAATTAATTCCAATATATTTAAATTAACTCATTTTTAAATTGATTAAAGTAGTCATTGCATTTTTCATAATTATTTGCACTTCACTTATCGAAGTATCATATTTCAAGTGAAATGAATCAATCAAAGATTTACTCTCTTTGCATTTTAAAATATATTCCTGACGCTAAGTGTTAAGTGATATGGGGAAAATGGAAAATTATGATTACTTAATGGAAATGCTTATACAAAATGTTTCCTATATTTCTACCAATTTTTGAAAAATCAAAATATTTGCTCAATATCTCTATGATGACAAACTATTTTCAAACTTAAACTTTTGAATTGAATATCGTGTGTACCTTCTGTCTTCATTTGTGAAGCACTTCTTGTTTCTCAAATTTCATATTTAATTAGCCATTTTAAGAATGCATCAATGTAAGATTACTTAGCATTTCAATGGTTTTCAATAAATTTGATATCTAGTATAATTGATAAGAAAATAGTTATTTTCTTATTTTAATTATTTGTGCAAATGTTCTGACAGTTAATTTTCTTTAATAATAAAAATAAATTTAAATGCGATGCTTAGAACACTTTGAGCGTTTAATTTATAAATTCAATTTAATTATTTTCTCCAGATATTTTTATATCACCAAATTAAATCATGATATTTACCCCTATTTAATTAAATGTTCATGGTAAAATAAGGAATTTGTGTGTGTAATGTCACTAAAACATACACCGTGACTTTTTTTTAATTAAATCGACTGTAACATACACTATATAAATGCTTTTTGAATTTAAATATTAATATTAAGATAAAGTATTAAATTCTAAATCAATATTGAAAGTTTCATCAAATATTCATAGACATTGAATGCATACATGCTTACATTTAATCTTAAAAGAAAGTTTACCTTTATACAGTAGAAAATTAAAAGACAAGGATTTTAAATTTTCTACTTTTGTTGCTTCCCTAGATAAAGCACAATACATTTTAAATACTTATCAGGATCTTATACATTGAATTAAGAAGAATACTATAGATTAGATTTCATAACTTTTTAAAGATTTCTAGAAATTTTTTTTTATATTTTTTGTTGATAGGGCTTACATATTCCTATCAAATTTAAACTTTTTAAGTTGATTTTTTTACAATTTGCATATTAGGAATACTTTATTGATTAATAGGACATGAAGAATTTTTTTATTTAATGTTAATATGCATTCAAATATTTCAAGTATATGTCGAAAATTTATATAACTATCTAAGAAGTTAAATGCAGCATGCATAAAAACATGTGTGCATGAAAGCAATCATGCATACATAAAAAATTATGCATTTAAAAGTCCTAAAAATTTAAAAGTTTCACAAAAATTTATTTAATAAATTGTTATGTTTTTTTATAATATATGTAGGAAGTCATACAAAATGGTAAGATACATGGGAACTTTATGTTTACAGTTATTTTCATAAAAGGAGTTGCTCAGCTCACTGTGAGAGGAAAAAATCAAATTATAACAATGTGAAAAAATATTTTTTTCTAACTAAATTTGTTATTGTGGCTAATAGTTCTTTAATTATTTATAGCTTTAATCTTTTTTGTTTGTTTTTATATTATTTATTCTGCATATTCTGTGTTTTCATTAAGGCTTCTATGAAATAACTTTAATGTGATTTATATAATTTTAATTGTAAATACAGATATTTGTAAATTGTTTTTAAAATTTTAGTGCGGAAAACCATTCATTGCAAATAATTTGTATTGCTTATTTTATTAAACTGATATTTTTACACCATGTAAAGTATAATGTAAAAGCAAGAAAGTTGGCATAGGTTTTTGAGAATCCACCGTATATTGCCTTCTGGAAGTAATAGATGGTGGTTTCATTGACTATATTCATACGTTTAACATTAATAATAGGTAATTTACTAAGTTATAAAGGTGAAAGAAAAGCTAATTCTCCAATATTTGCAAAAATAAAAAACGATATATTCTACCTCTTTCTTTAGGTGAGGCTTAGAACAGTTTGTACTAATGGAAACAATTTGTGTGCTTGAAAATTGATTCATTAAGTTAATTTTTTTTATAAAATTATCGAAATAAGGGATGCTTTAAATTTCAAAATTAACTTAGAATTTATTATGAAATTAATTTCTATTTAATAATGACAAGATACATAAAATGTCCTCCCCATCAAGATATGACATATTATACATAAAAATATGTCATTACTGAACATGCATTTTCAATATTATTTTTAGTTTTAAACTTGTGTTATTATATCAAATGACATGAATAATAAAGAAAAAATCAATTAAAATTCAGAAATCATGCATTAAATTAAAATCATGTATTGAAGTATATTTTAACTTAAGAAAACTTATTTATAATTGACTAACATTATTTTAATGCAGAGTATTTGCGACTAAACTTGAGAATTATGAATACTATAAAGTCAGAATTATTGATTGCACAAATCTGTCAAAAATACTGTATTAAAAATTTACATAAAGGAGAAAAACAATTTATGCAAAACATGTCATTAGGAATCAGATATAGAAAGATCATATTCTTATTGTGAATTGACTTTACGGAATGGTAACTGTATGTTAATGAAGTTCAGAACATTCCTGGACTTTATTTTTTATTTCGTTTCTTTGTCTTCATCGAAAATATTTTATTCGCTTTTCCTTTCATATGTTAAAAAATAGTCAAAAACAATTATTCTCAAATACTATTTTCATCACAAATATGTAAATTATTCATTAAAAATATTTGAAGTAGTATTCTAATTTGATATCTATGTATACATTTATACATATTTATTTATCTTTTTTTACAAAACTATATAAGACTATATAGCTAGAACAGTGCAAGTTGCAAACATTAAAATTATATATTTTTCAATCATTAGAGTTTCAGATAATATTTCTAACTGATTTGTTACTAAAATGTTTGATTTGTGAATTATTAATTATTTTGATTGTGTATTTGATTTGTTCATTTTATGAATTTAAAAAAAAACTTAACTTGCCTAAAATATTTGCCTATTGGTAGTAATTCTAGATGTTTTCTCATTTTAATATCTAAATTGCAATTGCAACTGATTATAAAAAAAAGTAAAGTAAGAATATTATAGACACAAATTTCCTAATTTTCATTTAATTAACTTAAAATATCATTCATATTATCTTATAACAGAGACTATTTTGTTTTTTTACTGTTACTTCTAATATCAGCTTCGTTTTCTTCAATAAGGAAACGAATCAAAGTAATGTACATTTTACCAAATAGTTAGTATGAAAAAACTTAAAATTCATTTTATTGGAGATGATATAATTACATCAAGTTTGTTAATATAGTCACATTTTGAATAAAGCAAAAAGTTTTAATATTAACAAATAATAACAGTTATAAAAAGGAATCATAAAATTTTAAAATTGCAAACACATTATAAATTTCTTAAAATATGAATTTTCTTGATATTCTTTGATTTATGAAATATTGTCCAAAGTATTTTAATTTTTAAATACCATACAAGCAATTTTAAATAGATGTTTATTGTAATTAGTTATTTTTATTTTGTTTGATATCGTTTGATTAAATAAAAAAGTTAATGTAAGCATATCAATTATTTGTCTTAATGGTTTAAAAAAATTTGTTAAATATTCTAAAATATGTAAGTTGCAGGATTAAGAAAAGATTAAGCTCTAAAAATGTATTTTCAACAAATTTTAAATAAAGGAATAACTCATTTTAAATTGCTTAAAATTAAATTTAATTTGACTAAAATGTAAATTATGAGTCATTAATTGACTACAAGCAATTTTTTGTTAATTGAAGAAAATGAAAAATTTTTAATAAAAATAAAAATATTTATGTAAGAGATATGGTGATTAAAAAATGTCTTTTATATTTTAATGATTGATTATCTTTTGATAATTATTCATGGTTTTTTAAAAAGAACAAAATTTATGCTAATGTTAATTTTTTAGAAATTAATTAACGAAAATAGTAGGTTAAAGCTTTTGATGATTTATTAATTTGTTTTTAAACATTCGGCTGACATATTTTTAATTATATTCTATAATAAGTTTACCAATATTTTTAAAAATATATATTTATTTTAAAATATATGTACAAAAATTAAAATATGTATAAAGAAATACTGTAATAAAATGATTAAAATGTGTCACAATGATGCTTACACTTACAAGTAAAGGATATAATCAAGATTACTTACCCAATTTAAAAATATTTGTGAAAGAATATTGGGTAATTTAGCTATAATAAATTTATAAAAATATATAAATTCAAACAAGTTCCAATTTGAATAAATAACTAAAATTTGAATAAATAATAATGTATAAATAAATAAATTTGTAAAATTTGAATAAATAACTTTTAATTAAATCAAATTAAAATAAACCAGGAACATAAATTTTGTTGTATATATTAAATACTTTAGCTTAACACATATTATAAATGTTCCCCAGTAAATTTAATTTTTTAAGAATTTTTATTTATTTAAAATATGTTTCATTGACAAACAGTTTTGAATTACATTTTAATACGTATCCGAGAAATATTCATAATATTTAATTTTTTTCCTATAAATTTTGATAAATTTAGTTGGTTTAGGAAAATGATGAATTTATATTTCATTCAAACTGCTTAATTTTCTTTTGTGCAAAAGCTAAATCAGATTTTTACTGAACTTAATAATGTAAGAAAGTTATATATAAATTTATATAATACTAAATACAATTAATATATTTTTAAATATAAATCTGATTAAAATTGCACTTAATGAAATTACGTGAATATCGTAATTCAGGAAGCAAACTAGGAAAAAATAAAAATAAATATTAAAAAAAAGTAATTTTGGGTATTCTAAGTGTAATGTTGCATTTTATGTATGTAGTATGTAATTATGTTTCATTAATATCAATTCAGTCATAAAAAATATTCATGTTGATGATATTAATTGTCTCAATTTACTAAGGAGTTTGTTTAAATGAATTCTAAATCACATATGCAGTCAAAGCAGCATAGAATAAAAAAATATTTTCATTTTAAACATCTCATATAATCGCATAGCATTTATTTGAGGAACAGTAAGTGTCTCACAAGAAATTTGCATGCAAAGTTTTATTCTAGTTTATAATTTAAACTGACATTAGTTTAAGATCTTCATAAAATGTCTTACATTTAGGAAACTGCTTTGTGTTATAAAAACATATTCTAGAGATTTCTTTGCTCATTATCATTAAAAAAGGGGAAAAGAATTATCAAAAATATTCTTTCTTTCAGTTTAAAACGTGCTTATGCTCATGTCTTATTCATTAGGAAAGGAAATATTTGATAGCACACAATTAGAAAAATAATAAGGCAGATACAAATCCAATGATTATTGTTGTTAACACATATAAATACATGATCTCATTAGTTTCCGTCACTTATACATACACAGTCTTTGTAAGAATTTATCTCAAAGAGAATTTGCCAGACGAATTATTTTAGCACCCTTATTAATCGAAAGAAAATCATTTTATAAATGTTTAATGAATAATTTACTAATTTTCCTTAAAATAAATCAATTTCACTAAGATTTTGACAAAAATTAAAAAAAATGTCAAAAAGTTTGATAACAACTGAATAATATTTTAGAATAATATTTTAGGATAAAACAAATTAAAGTAAAAAATATTATAATAGTTTGGGTAAGACATTCATGCATTTAAATTCATTAAAACTGCAGATTTATTTATTTTATTTGAATACTTAAGATAGGTAAAATCTATTTATGGGTATAGAATAATATTGTTTTTTCATATAACAAGCAACATATTTTAAAATATTAATGCACCTTGACGATATTTTAACTAATTTTTAAATTATTTTTATGTTGAAGGTTTTAGATGTTAATTACATATATAGATTTATTCCTCTCTATAAATTTTTATTAATACTTAAATTTGAGTAAAGGAAAAAATGGTGTAAGAAGCATTTATATTACATAGAATTTCTCAAAATAAATTTAATGTCAACATATTTTGCTTCTTGAATACTTCTCGTTATATGTTATAAAATATACAGGTGATTCGCATTTTCTATTTCATAAAATTTTCAAGTTATTTTTAAAACTAAATAATGACTGTTATCTTTCTATTTATTACATCATCCATAAGCTTAAAAACCATCACCTTATCATATCACATACACTATTGTCAATATTTTCTTTCCATAAGTTACAATGCAACAATAAACCCTTTAAATATTTCTACGCTTTGCATTCAACAAAAAATATTTGTTACTTGACCAGAGGAATGAAACCAGAAATTTTAAATGTATACAACAGTTTTCTAAATACATATAAATCCTTGTGATTACTATATTAATATTACAAGGATTTTATTAACTTCGTACATCGAAGTGTTACGGGATCACAAAGATGATATTATTTTTTCTCACAATTTAACATAAACACAGTTTTATTCCTAGAAACTCTGTAGCAAAGAAATAAAAAAAATCATTTTCCTTTTCTTTACTGTTTCTAATGTCTCACGTTAAATAGATCACATCAGAAAATTTTTTGAATCCTGTTGTCAGATTTTACATAAAATTATCTCCAACATTTCTCGGTACGTTAAGTTAGATATTTAGATTCACCATCTTATTGCTTATTCCATATTATTCATATTTTTACATATTTTATACAATATTTCATATAGTTGCGAAATATCTTTATAAATAATTAATAAATATGAAATAAATAATAGAATAAAGCTATTCAGAAGAGTCGAATTAATATTTCTTGATTAAGGATGAATGGAATCTTCCTTTAAATGCAAATTATTTTAAAATAGATATAAATATAAAATATTGTTGACATAGTGCAAGAAGTAAATACCTATTTTAATCCAATCTTTAAAAAAAGCTATATTGTTTAAAAACAATATAGTTTTATATGAAACGTGATAAATAAAATTTAATATCCTCATTTGAGTGAAATAAAATAAATAAATTAAAATTTAATTTCTTTGAGTGATTCTCATTTGAAAAGATTTATTTTTGTTTTCCCTTTATTTTTATTATTTTAATGATTCATTTTATGATTATTAATTGCAGAACCATCTTTAATTTTGAAATCACTTCGAAATTTATGTTAATTTGTATCATCCTTTAAATATTTGCCTCTAAATTGAAATATAAATCTGAGATTCATATGCAGTTTAATGAGATTAAATTTGATTATACTGTACACAATTTATAGAATTCAATGCATATGTAAAATTCGTCTGAGAACGGAATAAATATGAGTCAACTCAATTTATAAAATTGAATACAAAAGTTTCACTACAATATAAAAATGTATAAATGATTAAGTTGTGGTGTAATCTCATAGAAACGCATGCTCATATGTTATTTATGAATGATGCATTTAAAATATGTGGCTAATAGGGTAACTGTTAAACCTTTTTTGTGTAGATGAAACTCAGCAATATGATGGAAATGTAATAGTTACTATCTACATAATCAATTACGAGTAGTTATTTGTTTTTATGTTACTTTTTTATATACAGTATGAGGAAAATGCAGGTTCTATAAATTGTTTTTCAGATGAAAGCCTATGCCAAAGTCATGGAAATTTTTAGTCACGTTCAAGTGATGTAGTTAACATGATACTCTCTTCTTCACAATACATACTAGCAAGAGAGTTACAACGTTTTGAAAATATTAAACCTGAATGTATCTTTCAGCTGTGTAGATATTGATTGTAAAAATAATTTTGTATAAGTTCATACCTAAATAAGGTTATTGTGGCACCAAAGCATGAGTATAATAATGAAGAAAAGAGTAGTTTTTTAAATACAAAACACTTTAGAATTTAGGATTTTTTTTACTACCTTGACCACTAGTAATACTTATATTTATTTGTTAAACTTATGGTCTAAAACATTAATGAGGTATATTAAATATAAAAAAAAAGAAATTAAGAATTCGAAATATAATTTAATACAATTTGTGTGTTAAATGATATTCCTCATTTTATCTTACACATACGTTTGTAGTTGCTTCGTTTCCAAATGAAAACACAAGAAAGATTACTATAATGATATTAAATGGTATAGAAGCATTTTCACTATCATGTGGGTGATTGGTATATCCTTGATAAAAACCAAGTTCATGACAATGAATATATGATGCACTTAAATGATCCCTTCAAAGGTTTATTTTTGTTTTCTTGGATATAACTTGCCTGCATTCAAAGAATGTAATTTCATATAATCAAACTAATTTAAATGTAGTGTAAAATACTTTAGAGTATGAAGCATTAACTCCAAACTTATTCCATATAAATAATGCTGTAAATAAATTAGATACAATTACCATAAACAAATAACAGAAAAATTCAAAGTTTTATTTAATCCAAGTAATATTTTATGTCAATGATTCAGTGCTGCTAGTACACTTATTACAACAGTTTTTTTTAGAAAAATCAATATTGTTTTTAAATCTTTTGAGAAGTTACATTTGAAGCTTTATAAGAATGGGATAAAGCAAAAGAGAGAGAGAGAGAGTTTTGTAGGAAGATGGTAGATATTCAAAAAAGAAAAATGTAGAAAAATCAGATTGTTATTAGTAGTGATTATTCTTATATGAGATCAATATTACCTCAACAAAAAATTTATCAAAATCAGAAAATAAATTATATCTGAAATGAAGACAATACTCTATCCTGAATTTTCTCATTTTGTTTTTGGTTAAAATAAAGTTTATTTAAAGTAAAGTCTATTACATTTTCCTATTGTATGAAACTAATTTTTACAGTAAAAGTTTTTAAATACTTGTCTTTGATTAACACATGAATTTATTTTTTGGAAAATAGGAATAAACATTATTTATAAAAACAATTAATGCTTAATAGTCTTTTTTCTACTGTCTAAAGGGAAATCTATCGCATTTAAAATGATGTTCGAAAGGGATGTATTTAGGTATATGAGTTGTAATTTTGGAAGAATACGACTTACTAATATAGCATATTTGTTAAAATATTTTTGATCATTTAAAATCTTTAAGAGTAATAAAATTATCAAATAATTATATAAAAAATTATTAACTACCTTTCTAAAGCAAAATTTT
Source organism: Latrodectus geometricus (assembly GCA_026290005.1). Classification (NCBI taxonomy): domain Eukaryota; kingdom Metazoa; phylum Arthropoda; class Arachnida; order Araneae; family Theridiidae; genus Latrodectus; species Latrodectus geometricus. The sequence goes on from JAPDSC010115382.1 coordinate 379,679, forward strand.
TAATTTCTGTCTACAATTTACCTTGAACATTTATAAAACAAATTAATTGGTTAAAAATTGCATTTTAAGTATTTTTAAAATACTAATTGAAGAAGATTAGAAAACAGATAATTGGAAAATCTTAAACACGTAAATTACTTGCATAATGGCTGTTAATTAAATTTCAGTCTAGTGCAACACTTATCAGAGGAGTGCAATTTCCAATTCTAGTTTAAGAACTTTACAGCAATTTAAAAATCATTATCAAGCAAAAATAGTGAGATATATTCAACATATTATAATTGAAGTCTATTTGTACTTGTTTCAATTCTGAATGTCCCAAAAATATGTTTTTCACGTAACATCAAAATATCTTTATATAGAATATTTATAAATTTGGATTTTTCAAAGTTTCCAAAACAAAATTCTGTTGACTGAACTAAAAGGTATAGATTCTAATTAATTTAAAATTTCTAGTCCTTCATCAAATATAATTGACTTCTTATTCTTGGAAATTCCAATTCAATTATCCTTTTGAATTTTCATATAGTAAATTTTGTTTGTGCTTTTGAAGATAATTATTCATATGCAATTAAATATTCCTTATGATTTCCGGATTTTCACTAGTATTTTAAAATACTCAAGCATTTATAGCATTTTTTATAAAATGAGTTTCATGTTAACTTTCAATGCCATTTTAACACTATACATATTGTGTTAGAATTTCTTCTTTGATTTACTTCTACAATTTGTCCATAAATTTTTCTGCCATTTATATGTACAATTGGTCTTAAAATATTCTTATATAATTTTTTTCTTGAGTAATATGTTGGTATAGATATCATAGTACATTTTTTCTGATTTAGCGTATATTATTTTTACTTACATTATTATTTTCAGTAAATTTCATATTAAAAAATTTAAATAATTCATTCAAAATTAATAGAAATCTATAAGAGGAATCGAAGTCTTGAGAATTATTTAAAATGTATTCATATTAATTTATTTTTTGAAATTTGCTTAGTACTTCATTGAAAACAGCTATTTTAAGCTGAAGCAAAATTTTTATAGGATTTCAACGTGAATAGAACATAGAAGAAGTGAAGTATTTAAGTGAAATATTTCATTTAATATAAAATGAAATGTCTTTTTTTAAGTAAAAAATAAGTTAAAGTTAGCAAGTGAAAAGTTTGTGAGTAAGCAAACATAGTTATTAAACATAGTCAAGTAGTAAGTAAGCAAACATATTTAATCACTTGTTAAAAATTAACAAGTGATTAACTATGTTTGCTTACTTACTATTTGACTTCATCGTATCATTTATTCACTTATAGATATTATTGTATCATTTACTCTTATAGATTGTATCATTTACTCTTATAGATTGTATCATTTAACATCTTTCGTTCGTAATATAGTTTAAGAGTACCTTCTAATTCAACTTTTAATATCACTGCTATGAAACAATTTCTTGATTTATTTTTTTGAGATGGTTCCATATGCGTTTAGTGAGGTTGAGATATCGATACTGTGATAAATAATTCAAATGTGTTGGTTGTTCGGAATGAAATTTTATATTTTTCAATATGTATTTCATCCGCTTAAATTTTTAAAGTGAGAATTAGTTCTTGATTCTGCAAAAATACACAGTTATTTAAAAAACCAAAATTTCTTTTTCGTGCTAGTTGAAGAATATTTTTAAACACCATCAATTTCAATAGCTATGATTTTAATTGTTTATTTTAGATTCTATCATTACAATTTAACAAATTGAAGTTATTAATTGTCATTGGCAAAGTATTTATTATTACAATTAAAAATAAATATGAGTTTATTAAATAACTCTAATCATTTAAGATATTTACATAATCATCAGGAAACCGTTGTTATCACTATTAAATTTACTGGTATATAAGAAAAAAGCAGGAGCTGATTTCTCTTATTTCGTCAGGCTATACTTTATTTCGTCAGGCTATTATAGCGGTTTTGATTAGTTTTCAAGTATTAAAGATTTAATGCTATAAGTAAAACCTCATTTTGTGTAAATTATTTTTTCTTTAAATATGTTCAGGATATGAAGCATTGCTGCTGGTTATTATCAAGCTATGATTTATGCATACAGCAATAAACGTAGTCATAGTTATTATTAAGCTCCACAAACTTATTGTATCTGGGTTTTGTTTGGTATGCTCAATGGTTATTTTTACACACACGAGAGATAATTAAACCTTATAATATCTCGAAACTGTTTTGTCTAGGTGAGCGAATGAAATTATATTTTCGTAAGTTATGGAATAAGAATGGAATTGAAATATCATTTACTATAACTTAAAAGAAAAATAGAAAATAAAAATATTGTTGTATTTTAAGATTAAATAAAAGGAAAAAACATTAAAACTATTAATAAAAACTTTTTTTTACTTCTTTTCTTAAAGTGCAAAAACAGATCTTTCCAGTATAACAACTTTATTATTTTCATTGTAATTAAACATAGATAAAATCAAAATGAATGATAAATAATTTTGATTTAAAATTGTAAAATAAACGAGTGATTTATTAAAACTTTTTAATGTGAAACATGTTTGTCATTTTTTTCAATATAATGGTTAAATATTCAAAAAGTTATAAAAGGGTGAATCATCTGAAAATTTGTTTGCATAAATAAAATATCTGCAAATGATTTTAAGCGCAAATTCTTTTATGCAGTCACATAAAATTAAATAAATTCCCTCGAACGTTATTCTCTGTCATAACGCAAACAATTTCGTCAATTGTCGTTTTAAAAGCATAGAGAAGAAAGAAAATTTTATTGAAGGTTATTAGTAGTACTTAGATAATTAAATAAGATCAAACTTGCTTTATTTTAAGAACGATTAACAGCTGATTTGTCATTCTGTCTCATCGTATACAGGTCTGCATGCATCTACTGTATGAAGGATGTAGAGACACTATGATGAAGGAATTGTGGATTTCAAATGAAGAATAAGTATATGTGAGGCATTTAGTCTTTGATCAAAATGCATCATTTAACACCAATGCTTTCAAAAATCAGAGTTTATTATTGCTCTAAAGCACTCAAACTAATCAGTCAAATTAACTCTTTTCTATAAAAATGTAACTGTAGAATAATGACAAATATAAATTTTCATTATTCAAGAAATCAAAACCACACTTTTCTCATTAATTTTTTATCTCTCCATCAATTATATTTTTTTCCATATTTTTATTTTCGATCGTGTAGTAATTGTAAATGTTACTCAGTGATTATATATATCTTAGATTTAACCACTTGTTTGAATATTTGTTTTTATTAAACAAATGAAAAATATAAATTGCCTATTTTACTTTACATTATTATTGCTTACTAATATATTCCAATCTCGAAACGTAAAAATTAAGACCCTTCATATATATATATATATATATATATATATATATATATATATATATCAGGAGACATCCTCAATTATTGGATATTGGATATTAAGTTATTTCAAAAACAAAATTTTCATAAGTTCTTT
>JAPDSC010115382.1:401174-442369 GCA_026290005.1 Latrodectus geometricus
TATATATACAACTGTCAAAGTTAAATCATATTAGTAGTTTGATAATAGAAACAGCGTGAAGGATAAAATTTCCAAATAATGCGAATTACAAAAAAATTATTCTCAAAATAACCAAAAAGTACTTCTGTGCAACATTATGTGTATCATTTTCAAAAATTTAGTTAATATTTCAATGATCAAAAATCAATGCTTAAGCTTTTTTAATTTATATCTTGAAATATTTTAAATATTTTTGAAATTTTGAGGATAAACAAATAATATTTTTTCAAATAACTAAAGAAAAATTACTTTTTACGACGAAAATTTAAAAAATATAGTTTTTTAGATAAAAATGAACATAAGTTTAAAGCAATGGAAAAATATTTTAAAATGAATTAAATCGGAGCGTACACAAATAATTTTAATCTGCATTTTCTATTAACGCAACATTTTCTAGAAAATTTTTGAAACAAAATATAAATTTTAAAGTCATACTAGATGCTAACTTAATTGATCAAAATTGAATATTACATTATTTTTGGTTAATTCATAAAATTCTCTAAAATCTGTACAAAAGTAAAATATTTCAAAAAAATCTGTTTTTATCTTTATATTTAAAATATTAATGAAACTATCTGCGTGACTTGTTTCTATTAACTTTAATATCGCAGGTAGAGAAAATGTCAGTTCTTTGGATAGTTTCTTATTTAAATTTTAAGTATGTATAAAAATAAAGAACACGTTTGTTTTTTATATTCAAGAAACACACAAGAGTAAAAGATTAATACTCTTGATTCAATATTTGAAACTAACAACCAATATACTTCTTTATTAATAATAAATATTTTAGTTTGAATTAGATTTTTATTAAATTATAAATGACAAAACGTTCAACCAGGCAAGATTTTATTTCTTTGCTTAAAAAACACATTATATTTAAGTTATTTAATTAAATTAAGTTAAAGTAATGAAGGAATATATTTTAAATAATTTTACTAGGATTTTAATGCTATAAATCTGTTTACATTACTTGTAAATTAACATAAAATTGAACAAAAACTAAGTATAGAGGAGTTAACGATGATATAAGTCATATCTTTTAATTTTTATTACAACTATAAATTTAAATTTACTTTTTATTAAGAATACATTAGATATAAGGAACAAATATTATATAATGTATTTTAGAGGTCTAAAACATATTTTTAACAATAATATAAATTTCTAATATAATAAGATAGGAAATATTATTAAATTTATTTCCATATATTATATTATTCATACATCAAATAAAAATTAAATTTTTACAATAGATGTGGATACTTTTAAAAAATAAGAATTTTAATTGAAAATTATTTCATGCAAATCTAGATTTATTTTAATTGTAAACTATTTGAATCATCAAGTTTTGAGTATATACAGCAATTTTGATATTTAATTTACCCAATGCGAACTGAAAGAAAAAGCTATGCCAGATGGATTTAAACTTGTTATGTTTGAGCACGGTTTGAATGCATAAATTGATAAACATAGAAACGAATGAAGTACAAACAAAGCAGAGAAAATATTGATTTTTCATATTAAGTTGAAATAAAATAACGTTTCACTTTATATTCTGACACACAGAGCCTATAGTTTCAAGTAATTATTTGAACCATATTTTAAACTGGAAACAAATATATTGAATTAGCTGAAATGTTGAAGTACAGTGTTTTATAAGGCTTTTAGTAGATAATTTTGAACATTTTTAAATATAAAACAATAAACTGCAGAATTATTTTGAATGTTTATAGTTAAAATGACTTTTAGTTTTTAGTCAAAGAATGTTTTAATTAGTTTTTCTTAAATAAAGAACTAATTATTAGAAGTAAATAAGAATTGTGGAAGTATTAACATACAATAGTCCAATATTTTCAAGCTCCTTACATAAATCTAGTTTTCTGTAATTCAGCAAATTTTCATTTTGCTAGGAAAAGTTAAAAATTTTATAAATTTTTTGTTAAATTATTTAGTTTCTCATTATTAGCCATATGTAATTATAAAGATTCAATCTATTCATGAATAGCTTAAGAATATTTCCTCATATAAATATAACGCCGTACAGATAAGTATTATCACGTCTTGTTCCAATAAAAAATCTTTAAAATGTCAAATTCAAATGAAAAATAATTTTAATGTTATATCTGTGAAGTAAATTTGTATTCACTGATCATAAAATGCTTGTAAATATAACATAATCAATTGTATATCAAGATTTTTTTTCAAATCGTTATAGTTAATTGCTCTTTAAGCCATGTATTTTTTTCCTGATTGAAAATATACTTAGGAAAATATTTTATGATTTATTGCTCAGTCACTGTCACACTTTCAAGCTTATTTCTTTATAAAAAGAAAGTTCTGAGATAAAGATTATATAACATGAAATATTTTTGCTTTATTTTAATGAGTAAAAAACAATTTAAATTACACTTACAGTAGTAAAGAAAAGGATTTGTAAAAATTATCAAAGCATATTCGATTTGTAATTTTTTTAAAAATATATTGAAGATTGCATTTTTTAAAACTGCAATAATTTACATAAATAATTATTCAATGTTTAGCAAAGTATGTAAAAACATTCCTTTTTGCAGTACAAACAAAGACACAGGAAAAATATTGGATTTCCGGAAAATTACCCAAGTAAATTTACAAATTTACAATAAATTTACAATAAACAATTTATACTTAAATATTTTTAAATTTGCTAAGAGGGATATGCACATTGCATTATGAAGTTAAAATTAGTTAGGCCTCAAAATAGTTACAACTCCTAATTCGTGTAAAAGTTAAATTTAATAATGATTAAACTCATTTTCACTTTAATTAAAGTCTTACTTGCACTTAAGCTATAACTGTAAGCAATCGTATCTACGAAAGTTGATATTTACTAACATTTATTATCATATTTAATTAGGAAAAAATACTTTTTTGTTATTTTTAATGAAGAAGCAATTACAATAAATGTAGACATTTTATTTATCTTATTATAAAGAAAACTATCTTTCTATGTGAGTAAAATTAAAATTAGATATTACTGTGATTTTATTCGTTAAAAACAGTTTAGATTTAAACAATAAAAAAAGAGTAATATATGTAATATTACAACTTAATGTTTTGTTACCAAAGGCACAGTATTAGGTGCAAAAGTATTAATAGAATAATAAAATGTGTTATGGTGCAAAATACTTATAAAAACTGATTAACAATATCCTTTATAAAGGAAAATATTAGGAGTCATTTGGTCGGTTGTGAGTAATAAAATAAGTCTAGTATGGAAAAGGAGATTGAAGGTATCATAATGATGTACTTTATTAATCGGCAAAATATTAGTAAACATTTAATCAAGAAAATACAGGAAACACCGGAAATGAAATATATATATATATAATACAATATATTTTGGAATGTAATTACTAAACATGATTCGGTTAACATTGTGCCAAAATAATTTTAATCATTTCGTAGCTTAAACTATTACTTTTATACTAGTCTTACGAAAAATAGTCATGGAAATAATACTGTTTTAAATAATTTCATGATATAGATTTCCTGAAACAGTTAAAGAGATATCATGTTTTGCTACAAATATGTTGTCTTTTATAGAAGGAGAAAATATAGAAAATGAATAGTGTGTGAAAAAGAAAATTAACATCATTAATTTATTAATTTAATTTGAGATAAAAAATAATAGCGTGAAATAAAATTTATAAAAATGCTTGAAATCAGAAAACTTATTCAAAATTAAATGTTTGCTACTATACCTGTCTGTATATTTATATGATAGTGAAAAAACATTGTTTATTTTATTTTGTTTTTTGCATTAAGGTATGATAGTTATCTTTAAGTTTATTTTGACCTATTAACATTGTTAATAAGGGTAATTGGCGAATAAATTAATTAAAAATGTTTTAATATCAATTAAGTAAACACATAGTTCTTCGAAAATCCCAATCACGATTAATACAAGGAATATCAGCACATTATGGTAAAAAAAAAAAAAAAAATAAGGTCACAATGTTATTTAATGCATTGCTGCTCATTGGTTACGTATAAATGAATATTTCTTAGCACTCCATTGTCACATATTTTTTGTGTAAATCACCTTCTCCTAATGGGACATCGTGAAGATAAACATTACATTTTGCTCAGATTACTTTTCTCTAGGGGTCGATTAAGTAATTCTACTAGTTTATCCTTGAGAGAGAACGTGTCAAATAAGTGTTTTACTTTCACACTTGGCTGTTAAGATGCTTAGTTAATTTTTATCATTTTGATAAAAAAAGCTGTAATTGTATTATATTTAAGAACAATGGAGTGCTAAATTTAACATGCTTAAGAATCAAAATAAAATTATTTCTTCGTAAATCTTTTATATGAAATTTAAATAATATTTCGTATATAATAAATTTAATTAAAATTTATTATTTTTATTTTGTAGTTTAAATTACTTACTGTATTAAAACAAAAGGTTTTGTTTTCCTAATTTTTAAAACTTCAGTGCTTTCAAATAAATGCCTAAATGTTTCCTACAATTAAAATACTTGTCGAAGAGATTATAAAAAATGAATAATATGAATTAAATAAAAATTAAATTGTAATTTTAAAAATAAGTTAAAGTATTTTATTACAAAAATTCTTTTGTATATTGATTTCGTAGTGTGCTAATTTAAGGCTAATTTAATTACTTCTAATCAAGATATTGACTTTCTTCTGCATATATTGCTTACATCTCATTGATTAAAGACTTCTGCATAACCTCAAAATCCCAATATAAGATTAATTGTGGTTAATAAAATTACATTATTTCTAATAATTGTGTGTAAAATAATGTTATATGGATGCAAGTTTCAAATTTCTGACATTTAATTTCGAAATAAACATCAATAATTTTTAAATTAATATTCAAACTTTAATTATTTAAGCTATTTATCGTGAAATGATTTTATTATCTAATTTATCAATAAATGCTCAATATACTTCTTTATTAAACTTAATTTTCTTTATAATTTATTACAGTTAAAAATTATGTTTAATAGAGAAGTTAATGATAGAAATTATGTGAAATGCAAAATTACAAAATTTAGTCTGTGAATTAATAAAGTTGTTATTCATATTTATGTTGAAATAGACCACCAGAATCTCCATATAAATACCAGAAAAATTTGAAAGCTTTTCCAGTGAAATAAAACAAATTATATTTTTCTTCTAATTAAAAAGATGATTAATTAAATGATCCATTTTGATAGGATAATTCACTAAATAATTATTTGAGTAGCATGAATATATGAATTGACATGAAATTTCCATAAAAAAATTATAGGTTATCTTATCTTGTATTACAGTTTTGTGTCTAAAAAAATAAGAAAAATGAAGTTTTAATTTTATAGTTGATATAGTGCTAGGAATTTTAAGAATTCTCAATGTGACGTGACATTTACATCGTGGTGTGGTATTGTGTGTATAATATTTATAATACAAAATCTAGAATAAATTTAACTGGTACTACTGTATACATTGAGAAAAAGGAATTAAATGTAACTTTAATGATTCTTTTTTTAAAAGTTGGTAAATATCTTCGTATAACTGGTTTCCAGTATTAAATCACCAGATGCAAGGAAATTGAAGGATTGAAATGTAATAGTATTTAATATAATAAATTATATTTAATTTAAGCAGTTAAATAATTAGAATAACAAAAATCAATAATAAAAATATTAACATTTATTACTCTAATTATTTTATATTGTATAAAACAATATAAACTAGGAATTTTTGTCTCCTTTTTTATATTGTTTTTTTCAATATAAAATAGGAAACAAAAGTAATTAAGTCAGAAATTAGAAATAATAAAATGTTAAAACTTTCAAACCAAATTAGGCATTTCATAATTACATTTCTTAAAAAACAAATCCTTTCTTTCCTTCTAAAATTGTTATAACTAATAAAATATTCCTATATTTCTTAATTTTTTAACTTGTGTTTTCTTATTTAAGAAGTAATATTTTTCTTCAAAGCATTTTTGCCTAAACTTCATCCAAATAGGGGAATTTTTCAATTACTATTTCCCTCAGAAGCAATTTGAGAAAACCTTTTCACATCCAAATAAGCATTTTCTCAGATTGCTCCATCAAAGGAATTTTCTAAAACAATTTTCCTTTAAACTTTCAGTTTATTTTATCATTCAATTCAGGAAATCATCTAAAGATATTTTTATTTTTATTTAGAATGTAAGCAATATATTTCCACAAGTCAACATATTTTTATCAAATCATTGTGGAAGTGAGAAAGGAATAACATAAAAGAAGTTTACTTTGACAGATTCACTTTTCTGAAATTAATTTCAATTTTTTCTATCTAATTTATAAAATCCAATAAAATATTTACTGGGAATTTATTTTTAAAATTATTTTCTGCAGCGTGTGTATTGAGAATTTATCAATAAAATGTGTAGTTTTCACACATTATAAAAAAGAGTACCAAACAATTGCTCATTTTCCAAATATACTCCAGAAAATAAACAAGTTATTTATAAGAGACCTATTTGTTTTGCTTCAATTATTTATTACGTTGAATTATGATATTAACATTTAGTAAATATCGTATCGAAAATTAAGTTTTGTTTCGTAATCTCAGTTAAAAATTAAAAAATAAGAAGTCATTAACAAATTATGAAAAAAAAATATTTTTAGCATGTTCATAAGTTTAGCCATATTATTGCACATCACACACATATACAGAAACACATCCATATGTTATAAAAATAAAATATCCTTGAATATTTATATACTGCTATTCTTGGAAAAGAAATAAGAAAGACTTCTTTTTGTGTAAAGCTAAGAAAAATTCAGTAAAACTTTCTTACCTCTCTAATTTAGAGATATTATACTATAGATAAGAGTTAAATAATAACTCATATACAAACAGATAAATAATTTAATAAATCAACTAAATTTGATGATTTAATTCATTTTTTTTCTAAAATAATCTCCAGTGTTTAATATTAAAATTATATAGTAAAAGCATTCAGTATTTCTGTGTGTATCAATTGTTAATAGTTATGTTTTTCCTTAATTGTAAATTAAATTCTATAAAAAAAGTACTTTTCAATGTTTTTAAAATTTGAAACCAGATTTCTGTAATGTATTTCAGAATTTAACTCTATAATTTTTTCCATTATTTAATATTCGTAAAACCGGCTAGTGGCTGAGTGAGTGTTCCTGACTCCTGGGCTGTTGGTCAAGGGTTCTAATCCCGGTTTGGGCATAAGAGTTTCCTTTCTCTCTCTTTCTGTGTATCTTTCTCCTTCCTTCTTCTGAGATTATGGATGAAGGTGACCCACCCTATAAACGGGTTTGTGGTGGTGTGACGTGGTCCTCAATGCTACTCGTACCTCCGTGACTTGTTTCACAGGTGCCCACTGCGTAACGATAAAATAAGTAGTAGTTTCTAGCCTTGTTGTAGGTGACGGGTCCAGTTAGTGAAATAGCGTTAGAAAAAAATATTCATAAATTATTTGATTCCATTTTCTGGCAAATATTTTCATAATATTGTATGTTTTAGAGAAATTATAAAAAACTATCATTGATAATGTTAAGTCATTATGAAACTACTTAATGCAGACATCAAAAATTCTTTATGTTATTAAATCGAAATTGAGAGAAGAAACAGGATACTTAATCAGCTTTTTGGTCATTAATGGTTACGGCAACTTTTGCTTTTAGCTGTTATTTACTAAATATAGATTAAGTATATGTTTAATTATTCTCACATACAAAACAGCAGTACATAAATAAATTTAAAAAAATTGTACAAGTAAATATCAATGCAACCAACGCAAAAGAGGCGTGGAATTTATACAAATACACTGTTGTATAAATTATACGCCTCTTTTGTAAATTTTAGATAATTCTTAATTATTTGATATTCTCCGTATTTGTAATGAATATCATATATTTAAAATTTTATTACATGATTTCAGAGTTTGTATTTTGCATTGTCGAAAAAAGAAATATATTTGAAGTATACCCTTGTTAAAAAATTTTTCCTAAATATCAGATTATTTTTTGCAAAGGTACTCTAACTCAATTAAATTGCTGAATGGAACGTCCCCGCTATGGCATGAAGCGAGCGGAACACAAATGAGTGGTAGCTTAGCATAAAGACCATGTTCGAGAAGCCTTCGAAGCACGATTGATCTGTATATCAACCTTTTGGAGCTTGAGGTAAGAGAGCATCTGGGTTAAGTCGGAGTAGTAGTATTCCTTCCCGCTCATTATGGCGAATATTGGTTATCGGCACATGTGGTAGCACGTGACCAGCCTTAGCTGAACCTCATGAATGCCCTATAAGTGCTTAGAAATTGTTCTCGAAGTTTATGAATCATAGACGGAATCACATTCAGTTATCAAGCCATTTCTGTCTGATTTTGTCCTGCCTCTAGTCTCCCAATAGCTCGCCATCAATATTATCCGGTCAAATGATAACTAGAGGAGTTACTATTTTGCTATACCAGAATTTTAATCTGAAATACGCAGTAACAATTGCCATCATGATCTAAGATATCCATTTTTATGCTTCTTGCAAATGGCGTATTCCGATAGCAGTGGCAATATTTTCTTAATGTCATATTGTTCACCTCCCTTTCTTTACTTACCAACATATTCAAATTTCTTTGAAAGTGACTGATTTTTGTGTGAGTTAACTGTGATATTCCTTTAATTTTTAATAAACAATGTATGTATATTAGGTTAGGGAAAAATACTTTATTTTTATGTTAACTTTATGTAACTTCTTTTGGATTCATTTTGTAAAAAGGTTTAAAACAGTTTTCATGTAGATTTTTAGGTCTTGCGCGGTACGACTGCTGACATGCTGTCAACTTTGATCATTTTTGATATTTTATAGACATTTTCGACAATGCTGTATCCATTCGAGGTGCATAACTTCTAAAATACCGGAATCGACGAAACAAAAATTGTACGTAACTGGTTGTTACAGTTAGGACGATAAAAAAACTTTCACAATTTTAGCCACCTGACTATCTTTTTCGACGTAACAAGAGAAAAACGAAAATGTATCGAATTTTCTGTTTGTTGTCTTCCATATTTAAAAACTTGTACTCATAACTGAATTAATCAAACAAAAAACCGCAAGAGGATATTTTAGTGTCAAATGTCACCTTTCCAACGAGTATAAATCTGAAATTGTTTGATAGATACCTCACGAGATATCGATCACTACAGACGTCTACCGAAAAAATAATGGATTATGTATGTGTGTGTGTTTGTGTGTAAGAAAATATACAAGAGAACTAAAGATAAATATAAAAAATATTCTAAATTTTTTATTTCTGCTATTCTTGAGATGGGATTCTTGGCCAGCCGAGAGTCTTTTGTCATTATATGGTTGAAATAATGTGGTTAAGTTAGACCAGATCATAACTTTAACCCATTTCTTGATAAATGTTTTGGTTTTATGAAATATAGTTAATTATAATTGTGTGTGGTAAATATTGTTTATGTGGGCAACATAGAAATTATAAAACTTTTGCTATTGTGAATTACCCACATAAACAGAATATTTTCAAAACCTAAATCAATTAAAATGCAGAATGTGTCCTTTAACTATAGTTCCTTTTATTGTTAATTATTCCTCTTTTATTACTATTTATTTCTTGCAGAAACCATGCAAGTACGATTTATTTCATTAAAATGGAATTAAACTTAAATATATCGCAATTTAATATCCTAACATCAAACACAAATTATAGGCAATTATTGACTAAATTTTTATTTTGTAATTCAATTTTGTAATAAACAAACCTTTTTTCATATTATATTTAAACTAATTGTATTTAAAATAAATACATTTTTGGTTAGTTATTCCTCTTTGAAAGGATGTTAATAATATTGAATATTTTAACAGCTATAAACTTTTATTAATAGGAAGAAATTTACTACCCACATTTAATTATTTAATTTGTTTCATTGAAATGAAATCAAATATATGTCATTTACTCAGTATTTTGTTTTTTTCCATTGACTAAATAACAACTTTGAAGAAATTGTTGATCAAGATAATGATTTTTTTTCTAGTTTTTCATAAATGATGTTTCTTTTACAAAACAATTGTTATGCAACAAAGAATCAAATATATTTGGTTGTTCGGAAAGTTATTTCGTTTTATATGAAAATGATAAACGTATAGCGAATAAATATTTTTTTGAATTGTATATTTTCAATTCTAGTCCAATACCTTTTACCATTTTTCTGGTCGTAGCATGCTTTCATACTCATAGAATAGTTGGTTTTCACTAGCAAAAGACTAATTCAGGTGGGAAAAACGAAATGACTTTCCGAACAACCCAATACATCAAATATACAGATGTTTTGTGCTAGACCCCAATTTAAATGTATTAAAAAATGAAGAAAAAACCTGTAAAACTTTTGAAATTTGTATTCTAAAATATAGTATTTTTTAAATTCAGCATAAAAAAATTTAGTTTCTAAGCTATGATTTATTGTTAGAAAAATATTCAATCAGGAAGTTCTATGAAGAAATCACAAATTGATAATATTTCAATACTGAAATTTGGAATACATAGAGAGAATAATTTAATGCCATTTATTATGCACTGGCCAGCTGGCATGAATAAATTCAGTTTTATTATATTTTTCAACAGCCATATTGAACCCGTTTTATAGCAAACAGTTATAACTGCTGATATTTTATAGAAATAGCAAAGAATTCAGAGAACTGTTATAAATTATATTTCTTCTCAAAGATTTCTTGTTTCATATTTAACTTCAATGTTACAAAAGAGAAATTCGTCTTCAAAACTGAACATTTGTTTTTAAGTTTAAATTTCAGTTTTTATATTTCGTTGAAGCATAAAAAATGTAAAAATTACAACCCTAATAAGCTAAAATAAAGGAATAAGAATTCTTAGAAATAAAGGGAGAAATTTATGAAATTGGAAGTTTGCCAAAAATAATTTAGAAAGAGTAAAGTTTAAAAAACATTTTTAATTTACATGATTTAATAATTCTTTGTTATTAAAAATAGTCTAAGAAGAATATTAAGTTTACATTAACTTATGTACAAATTTTTTCCTTAAATACATTCAAAGAATTTATTTATTATTTTTTCGTTGCATCTGCTTTAACTATTTCTTCATATTTTTTCAACGAATCTTTGAAACACAGAAGAATAAGGATAAAAGTTTTTGTTTTAGTATATTTTTTGAGATATTATCGTTAATATTATCTTTATTATCTTCTTATATTAGCTTTATTTTATATAATGTCATTATAAACTTTCAATTATTTTAAAAATAACGAGAAATGATTACGTTTAATTATAACCGGAAATAACTTACTTCATTCACGTTTAAAAGAATAATATCACTTAAGAGATACCATATTTGATTATTATTTTTTTAAAGTTATTTGTGCTTTTTATAGTGCTTTTTTTGTTTATTTTCAATTTCAGTTTATAGAGTTTCTCACGGTGGTAAGTAAATATGAGCTATTAAAATTCTCAGAACTACTTAAGGTGAGAAAAACATCATAAATAAGCTTACTTTGGACTGTAATTAACAAGCAATCCTAGCAAGATGTGTTTAATGGAAATTTTTATACGATGAATTAAATAAATTAAGATTGAGATGTAAGTCCAGTATTTCAGAATTCTCTATAAATTGTTTATAGTTATAAAATTGAAAGTAATTACTTTTATAGATTTATTATACTTTACCCATCATCTAAACTAAATTCAATTATGCATATATTAAGTAATTAAAAAATTATGATTTTTAAAATGTATGATAAACGCCAAATAATTCTTTGGTGAAACAGAAACATTCAGATAATAATGTGTTTTCTTCAAAATATTAAAAATTCTTTATTAATTATGGAACTGTATCAATATAATTAATTTTATTGATTTTGAAATTTACTTTATTCTATAATAAAACCATGTTTTTTTTATTTAAATACCTTAACTCTAATGCTTATGATGTCTGGAATAATGAATTATAATTATATATAAGTGAATTCTACATAGTTGTTTGAAAAGTAAAATGTCCTTGATTTTCTTCCTATAACTTGAAACTACAACTCATTATGAGTTCATTTAACAAGGAAATATTACGAGAATGACATAAAAATGACTTAAAATAATTTTTAATTGTTTGATTATTCATTATTAGGCGTCAAGGAAAAAGGAGAATATATACATATAATATAATATATAATATAATATAATATAATATAATATAATATAATATAATATAATATAATATAATATAATATAATATAATATATATATTTCCATATCTGTGTATTATCTGTGTAATTTCACAAAAGAAAAGTTTTTTTCCCATGGTAAGCAAATGTTTTTCAGAATTGTATAATGTTAAGTGATAATTCTGAAAATTTTGTTTTACTAAGCAAAAAACATTAAATGAATTAATTTTGCTTGGTTTTGCTTGTGATGTATTATTTGCCTTTATTCGATTAAACAATTAGTGTGAATGATAAAAAAAATATTTTTACAAATCAGAAAAAGTGCTGAGATTTTAATCACAGGTACAATTGAATGAAATATATTAAATTAATCATTTCCTTCACTAACACCATTAAATCAACCACGATAATTTAACTTTGAATCGATTTTGACTAAACTCTAGATTACTATTTAAACTAATGACTAGATTTTGTTCATTAAAGATAACGATGATTTTAAAAGAAATTACTGCTTTAGATAAATGTAATTGTAATATAAATTTGTCTAATGAAATCAAATTTTTTTTTGAAGAAATAAAATTTTTTATAAGGCCATTCCAGGAACCGACGTATATTCTGGGGGAAATGTGAGGGGGCCTTATCATTCCGGAATCCCATGTTGAAACGTGTTATTTCGGGAACTTCCAGAAACAATGTGAGTAATGCTTCTTCCAAAAATTTAGTTGAACTTTTTTTTGGAAGATACGTACTCCGTTTTATACGGATTTTCGTACGTTGCCGGGCCAATGTGCATGCTAATTCTGAACGATTCTATCTCCTGTAATCGGAGATGCAATTGTCTGAACAACATATAGTCGGGTGCACACTAGTTCAAGAACCATTGTCAATTCAAGCGTACAGCTGTATATCTATTGCCATCCACATGATGACACACGTAATACATGTCTTTCATTCTGTATTGCTGTACTGGTTAATCTTTTTCCTTAAACTTCCGCGTTTCGACTGATTCGATGTCAATTACTGCTAGAGCTTATCGCTCTTCAATGGTTTACAGTTGCGTTTTCGACCTCCTATTCTTATGTAATTCTGATTCCTTATGACCTGACACATCATACTTGTCATCAGGACATGTTCTTTTGTGATGTTCTGTATATCTCAAAAGTAAATCAAGTAGTTAAAAAAGGAAGCATAAAAATCCTTTATTATAACGATATATTATAATTTATCATCCGGTAAAATCCACTTAAATTGTAAAATATTAAAATTAATATCAGCTTTAAATATAGAATATACTTTATCACACTATCATAATTTTTTATACGTTCTCATGTCTTACTTCTTTGAAATTGATTCAAATTTTTGATGAATTGCATAAGTTGAAAAAAAGCGCTTATGCAAGCACTGCATAACCTTTTTTTTAAGCATTATAAATTTTTTATTGTGATTTGAATTCCTTCAGTTCTTCATGCTGTTATTAGAAAAAGAAGCTGAGGGATCAATGTTTATATGAAAGTTTTAAACTAGCAGAAATAGAAAATATTTGCTTTTACTGAGAATATATTATCTTTATGAATAAAATTTAAAATCTATGTTTTGAAGTCCCTAAAGATTATTAAATTAAGGGACAAAATAGAAAATAAATTACTTAAAAATAAACGAAATATTTTAATTGGATTTCATATGATTTAATTAGAAATATTAAAAATTCTTTTCATTTAATATCAAATGTCAAAAATATCTTATCACTATATTCAAGAGAAATTAGATTATCAAAGTACAATAGATACTAAAATACAATAGATACGTTTAGTTCATTAAAATATTTTTGATTTATAATCGCTAAATTTCACAAGATATATTTTTAAAGGGAAAATACATATGATTTGTATATTAAAAATTAGAGTAACTTATTAATATTTCCGCTTATTTCACATTAAATTATTAGTAATCCTGATACAAACAATTAGTACTTGTGAAACATACCAAATTGTACAATGTCTTAAAAGTTTGATTTTCACTAATGTTAAATGCTTAGTGATATTAAAGAATGTTCAAATTGGGTAATTTTCGCTTGTATAAACTGTCTTTTAAGTTGTGAAATAAAAATGATAAAATTCATAAAAAATTAACTTGACTAGGGACTGAAAATTTGAGCATCTGTTCTTTCTTTTAATTAAATTTCATTTCTTTTAAATTTGAAATGCAACTTTGTTTGTAATAGTAAACCAAAAGATGAAGCATAAGGGGGAATTGGAAATTAATACCCAGTCTAAGTTGAAAATTAATCCTTAAATGACTTTTCATTCTGTTAGAAAAATATGTAAAATATACATTTCTGAAATTAATGTTTTTAACAGTTCAGGTATTTCCTACTTTAATGTGAGCTAAATATTTAAGATAAGTTTAAAATATTGCATAAAATTTCAGGATTTTTCAAAAAGTATTACTTTTTATTTTCTTGAAGGAGCCAAGTACGTATTTCTTACCAAAACCGTTAGTTGAAGTTCTTGGTCTTATTGTAACAAAAGCTATTCTCATCAATCAAACAAAAAGTGTGAGCATTCTACAAATATTTCTTTATATAAGTCATTTTAAAGTGTTAGCAGAAAGAATTTGTCAGCGTTAAAAGCCAGAAGGAAATTGGAAAAACTGATAAAGAAACATTTTACTGGTTTAAGATCTCTACCCATTTGTAACTTCTTCTGAAATAAGCATATGTTTCCTTTACAGAAGAATTCTTTTTCCAAACATATGACTTTGCTAAAGGAGATTTTTCGTTTCTATTTGACAACAAAATAAAGTATTATATATTGTATCAACACATTCATGCGTGCATTGGATTTCAGCTGTATTCTTTCCTAGTGGAAAAAGTAAATACTAGTTGAATCTTACACTTGGATAACATCAGTGCAACTAAATTTATGAGGATTATTTATGGAAAGAAGTTCAAAGAATTTATAACACTTATATATTTTTTACAACTGATGGTGGAAAATATTTCATGTATTTATAATAAAACCTATAATCTTTTGATTTATGCCGTTCAAATTTATTCTTGCAGTTTTTCTCTAAATTTTAGCCCTCTAGAAAATTTAGTGAAAGAATGCAAAAATGCTGTTTAAGTGTTTAATTTATAAAAATAAAAAAAATATATTTTAAAGTTGATTTAGTTATTTATCTAAGAAGGTATTCAGATATAATGTATCTCATTTGAATAGAAAAATTTCCAACAAATTAAAATTTATAGAAGAATAATTTCATTCAGAGATCTTTCATTTTGTTTGAAAAATAACGTAATACTTATTTAGAGTGACTCATAAAATATCTGAAAATCATGATCTGTTGTGTTTTTGTTTTTCAGTGGAGATTTATGAACCTAATCTGAATTTCTGAAATTATATGCTTCATACCTACTGAGCATTTATTTATTATCAACTATTGATTTAATATCAATTACATAATTTCTTAACAAACATTTTTGATTATTAGGAGAGCTTTAGTGAGAAAATGTAATAAAATTTAGGCACATCATTAAATTTTTGTCATTGCTTTTAAATGTTTTTTCATAGCATTATTTGAAATTTAATAAATCTTCTATTTTGACACAAAATAATCTTGTGTCAGATTGCAAGATTTATTAAACAACAACCTTTCTCACCAAATGGTCATAAAATGCTGAAAAAAAATTTCTGATTGTCCAACTAGATGATAAACTATATATAATATGTAAAAAACCTTATTGGAATGCAAAGGTTTTAGCTCATCTTTAGCAGAATGCAATTTCAATTTTAACTTTGGAGATCGTAAAGGAATGAAATCAAAATTAATATTTGGTACCCTACAAACCCTAATGAAAGCAGCTTTGGAACTACGAAGTGAATAATTATCTTTAGGTAATTTTTATGGAACTTATGTCCATTGCAAAATGAAGATACGAAATTAAAAAAAAATTCTCTCAGCTATTACTTATAATTAGCTATCTAAGAGGGAATCTTTATTTTTTGAATGTGGTATTTTAATAGGATCAGTTTACTTGGATCTGTGTCATCAAATTTTATTTGAACTTCATAAAATGTGTAGGCTGTTCAAAATTTATAGAACATTTGGAACAAATTACAATTTTTGGAAAAAGGGATTTCAATCGTATACAAGGAAACCACTTTTGACAAACGCGATGAAAATAAAAAAGATTTTTTTAATTAAAGAATTGGTAATAAATCTTAGATCTCCTCTATCTACCAGGTGTGACATTAAGTTAATCTTAAACATAATTTTGACAAAGGACGAAGGAATGAGAATGTACGAATGAGAACATATAATATTTTAGATTTCTAGGGGAAGAAAATAAAATTACATATCTGCACTTGTATAAGATTGTGATAAGGATTTTTGCCTCTCTGGATATGCAAGTTAATGTTGATATGGCATTTTCAGGTTTCAAATTTATTTTCCGGGACAACATAAATAATCTCAGTGAAACCGCATTAGAAGATATTATAATTTTTGCTTTATAATGTTAAGTAAATAAATAAACATATTTTTTACATAATTATTGCAAGCTCAAATGCACAATATAAGTATCAAGCTCCAAGCAACGAAGGTGCACATAATTGATATAATCATGAACTATACATAGCATATGTGATATGGATTATGGATAATGCAAATGCTCACCATTTGTATAGTAGATTATAAATAAATGTATCAATTCACACAATGTATCACTTAAAAAAATAACGAAGTCCCGATTTTAGTAGAATCATATTTCAGTACGAAAAAGAATATACTTAAATTAAAATTATTCATTTGAAACTGAACTGAATCGATACGTATTTCCTTAATTGAACCCCGAAACAAAAGAATTGCAGTTTGATGACTAATCATTAAATAAGATAATCAATATAAGATAATGAACTAAAGAAGGAAAGATTTATAGGTTGTTAAACTATAGTTTGAAGGTTTATAATAACTTAGGAAATTGTTTCTTCTTCTCAAGATCTTTTCAAGAACACTTAGGCTTGAAAGAGACAAGCTTCAAGAGTGCTTAACTTTTTTTATCTTCTTTCACTCAATAGTTCCAAATGTGTCTGAAGTTTGATTGCAACTAAATATTAATTTGCTCCCACTAGTTATTAAACTCAAAATTCTGTTTTATAAATATTCTAGTCTATTTCTAACATAATCTGAGGTAGCTATAGAAACCTCATTTCCATATTGAACAACAGGTTAAACATAACACTTATAGGCTTTACACAAAGCATATAAAGTTCAACCTCAGAAAACACCTAAATGCTTTAGCAACTTAGATCTCGAATAACCTCTATCAACAATTGAATCGATAGGTTTCTGCCATTCGAATTCAGGGTCTAGATGGGTGCCGAAACAAATAGTGCCAAATGTTCATAATAGAAGTTTTTTATTATAAATAAGTTTAATGTCATGATGTTTTGTATTAAGAAGAAACAGTTGGAAGGTTTTTTTGTAAGTATTAATGGATGTATTTTTCCTATGAGACCAAATATAAAGATTATTTAAATACTTTTGAAGTACACATTCTAAGCCAGAAATGCCAGATCTCGTAGCACTTATAGCCATAAAATTTTTTTTTCAGGAATAGAAATAAGATCTATCAAATCATTAATCATAACAAAAATGTAAGAATTGGGCTCAACACCTTTACTGACTTAAACCCTGCTTAGCTCTTCTAAAGATACACATATGGTCATACCTAGCTTGAATAAATCTTTGATCAAGAAAACTATTAATCCATTTATATAAGTTGCCTGAAATGCCCCAAGAAACCAGCTTTTTAAATAATTAAGTTCTCTAAACTCTTTTAAATGCATTTTTAAAGTCTACAAATGCAGAAAAGGTACATTTTTTTCTCTGAAAGCCATCTTTTATTACTTGAGATAAGTTTAGAAGATTTTATTACTCGAGATTGAACCTATATCTCCGAAAAGCAACTTTTATTTAAAAAATTATTCCAATTTTGTCTAGAAAATACAATAATCTCTTGATAATCATTCTCTCAACTTTCTTACACTTTATATTAGTAAGAGAGATTGGAAGTTAGCTGTCTTTATTTTTGGTGGGTTAATTAGACTTAAGAATTAGAAAAATTTCTCCGAGCTCAAGGCAAGCCATTTTTGCACATTTGGCTAATAAGTGCTAACAAAGAGACTTAAGTAGAATCTCTTAAATTTAATAGAAACTCGAACAAGATTCCATCAGGTCCTACAACTTTACCTTTCATCATAGTAATCATACCATTTTTTGAATCCTCCATATTAAAGTCAGCTTTAAAGAAATACTTAAAATCTGATGAATTATTGAGTTTTACATCACTTTTTCTTATTTTAATATTAAGTCTGAAATTTCTTACCTTTGTTAAGTGTCCGTAAAAGGTATTTGAAATGTCCTTGTCTGTAGTAATCTCTTTTGAATTTTTCATTATAGGTTCATTTTTTCCAATAATTTTATTGTTCATGTGGGGCAAAAATTTATAAGCCTTTATGCTATCACTTCTATAGTTCAATATTTCCAGAAAACTTTTAGAATTAATAATTATCTTTTTTAAAATAGCTTGTGCTTAACGCAACACTGGATGTCCTTACTAAGTCCTGCGTTACAAGTCTTCTCACGGGGTTTATCTTTGTTTTGCTTAAGTTTTTGTTCCGAAAAAGGAACTATTTCTTTTACTGACCTTTTGAAACACTCATTACAGCAGTTCTAAAGAATCTTGTATATTTAGAATTTGGCATAATCAGAGAATCAGTCAAAATTTCGTTACTTTTGTTTCTACATTTAATACAATGTGTCTTCTTGGCGTTTCAGTAAATCAGTCTAGGCTCCTTATAAGGTGGTCCAATGCTACAAAGTAGAATCCCACGTATTCTACTTTGTAGTATTAGAATATACAGACCTTCACATACATTGCCTAGCATCACTTGGGCTATCAATTAATTTGAGTTTTATTTTATCTGACAAAGGTGTGTGTCAAAAGTAAATCAGGGTGAGAAACTCTTCAACTGAATGATGAAACTATTAGAGAACCTTCTTCATTTTCAATTAAATCGATAAAATTTAAGTCAATAGTTGGGATTGATTGATTTTCAATATAATAAAAATAGACGATTTAGTCTGAATAGTACTACCAATATACCATTTTGCTGAATAACTCTAGCGAGATGAGAGTGCATTAAAAATTCCTAGGATAAATGATTTGCTATCCCAATTAAACAGAAAGATTTCAAACGTAGGCTTATTATTTAGAGGATTGTACAAGAGAATACCCCAAGTCATGTTTCTCGTTTAAGATATGCATTTGTCAGAAGTTTCATTTACCTTCAGTAGTTATCTGGGGATAAACAATTAATTCTTCCTTTAGCAAAAGTTTAACAAAATCATTAATGCAAGAAGCTATTTGCCTGGAGCATTTTAGCACAAATTTCTGGTATTCAGTTAGAATATTCCTCTTTGTCTGCTGCAACAATCATTCTACACAATGTTATTGCATAAGTATATGTTTTACGAATTTCCGTATTTACTTACTTTAATGATGCTAAATCTTTAGGTTAGTTGATTGATTTTTCTTAATTCATGGTCCAGTTTTGAGTATGAAGGATAACTTAACCAAATCCTACATTCTTAAGTAAATTATAAATATTTATAAGAAACTATATTCAAGATAGAAATTGAATTTATGAGTTGTTGAACAAAATCTAGAGAGCTTACCATTCAGTTGCCAAATCAGCTGTTGATTAAAAGTAATTTATCTGAACTGACTGTTTGGAACAAAATTGGTATTTGCAGTATAAGGAGGAAAATTTTTTTCAAAGTTCTTTCAAAAATTTTGAAATAAATTTATAATAATAATCATTCACGTTTTACTTAAATTTCATATATCGATTACATCATTATTTCAATTCCTAACGATTTTGTGCTATGGAAGAAACATTAGAGAAATTTCTCTCTTAAACAAATATTTTGAAATATTTATTTAGTAAAAATATACATTTCAATTGTTGTTTTATTGGAAGTGAACTAAAAATGTATTTATCTAATAAGAAAAACTTTTAAAATTTGCTTGGTTATATTTTTGAGGAAACAAAAACAAAATCACTTAAATTATGTTTTTATAATATGTTCAAGAAACTGTTGAATATGGTTCTTTATAATTCTCTCCAATTTACAAATTGCGAAATGAATCTTCAAAAATCAGTGATTAAATCAAACAATTTATATTTTATGAACTGTTTTCTTTACGTGTGATGATTATCGTAACTCTTCTTTAAGCGCTTCAATATCATTTAAAGTTAAGAAATTTATGTCATAATTTCAAAGATAGAAATTTATGTCATAATTTCATACATAGAAATTTATGTCATAATTTCAAAGTAGCATATTTATCAAAGAAACATATCCTTTTTTAGAACTTTCTGTATTATAAATACTTAAAAATAAAATATAAATGTAAAATAATTAAAATAATTTAAAGTATAAAACAAAATCATTGGTCAAAACTTAATTCGAATACTAAAGTAAATACTTTTATTTTTCTGAATTCATTCAATTTTCATTTAATTTCAGGTTATAA
Organism: Latrodectus geometricus; assembly: GCA_026290005.1. Lineage (NCBI taxonomy): Eukaryota > Metazoa > Arthropoda > Arachnida > Araneae > Theridiidae > Latrodectus > Latrodectus geometricus. The sequence goes on from JAPDSC010115382.1 coordinate 422,037, forward strand.
TTACAATTGGGAAAATTTTTTTATAAAAAAAAACTGTCTTTTGTCAAAAGCCTTACTGAAGTTAAAAGAAGTTTTCAAGAAAAAGGTATCTCTTTAACATTTCTTTTAAAGCCTAAAACTTTATCTTTTTTATTATTATTATAATCAAAGTTGAAGAAAATAAAACTGATATTTTTATACATCATATATTTCATTTTTACCAAAATAAATTTGACAATTATTAGCTTTGTAAGCATATATCGTGTACAAATTTGTAGACATTATATTTCTTATCTATAGCACCTATTCTAAATAAATAATATAAATCAATGCAAAATTCAATATAATGGAAAAATACTGATTCTATGGAATATATTTTTGACGTTAGTCACCGAAACTGCTCCTTAAAAGTGTACGATGTTATGAAATATTCAAAAACCCATTGCAAATAACTAAAACTAAATTTATATGTTTCAACTAAATCTTGATTTTAAATATATATTTTTAAAAAGACAAAATAACAGACGGTGTATATGCCAATTTTTTTTTTATCAAATTTAATAAAATAACTAATTTTATGCATAAAAAATATAAATTTTATGCGTACTGAACGTAATTTATTTTTAACATTTTTTACACTTTATATTGTATATATTAGTTTGGGGAAAAAGTAATCCATTATTTTTTCGGTAGACGTTTGTGGTGATCGATATCTCGTGAGGTATCTATCAAACAATTTCAGATTTATGCTCGTTGGAAAGGTGACATTTGACACTAAAATATCCTCTTGCGGTTTTTTGTTTGATTAATTCAGTTACGAGTACATGGTTTTAAAAATGGACGATAACAAACAGAAAACTCGATACATTTTCATTTTTCTCTTGTAACGGCGAAAAAGATAGCCGGGTGGCTAAAATTGTGAAAGATGTTTATCGTCCTATATAAGACTGTAACAACCAGTTACGTACAATTTTTTGTTTCGTCGATTCCGTTCGTGTATTTTTGATGTTAGAAATGCAATTCGCATGTGGATACAACATCGTCGAAAATGTCTATAAAATATCAAAAATGATCGAAGTTAACCACATGTCAGCAGTCGTAACGCGCAAGACCTAAAAACCTACATGAAAGCTGTTTTAAGCCTTTTTACAAAGTGAATCCAAAAGAAGTTACATAAAGTTCACGTAAAAATAATGGATTTCTTTTTCCCCAAACTAATACTTTCTTTTCTGTGTTTTATACGTTGTATTCTTTACAGTAAATATGGCCTAAATATATTTTATGCCATATTTATTGCACTCGTATTTTATACTGTAATAATTAAATGTATATTAACTTGAAATAAAATTGTAGCAACTAAAGATATAAATCATAATTCTATAACGAATAATATTTTTAAAATAATAATTCATAAATTTGTGATTCTTATAAATTTTAATATGAAAGTTAAAGTTATTCCATTAAATTTTAAAGGCCTTATGATTTGCATAAATTGTATAAGCCTCTTTTTAAAAGTGTTAAAAATGAATAAAATAATGAAAATAATATTTCTCAATAAATACATATTTTATTGAAAAATTTTATTTTCATTATTTTATTTTTTTAAAAAGAATAAAAATTTCAGAAACTGTTATGTTTCTAATGAATTTACAAAATACGTTTATATATGTATACTTTTAAATATTCTCGTAAAACATTCAAATCTCTATATATTAATCTTTACAAAACGTGTAAATCTCTATAAATTGGTGAATAAGACTTATTTATAATTCAAGATATAAAATAAATTAGTTAATAATGAATTCAAAATATCTTTATTGTTTCTTTTGAAAATATTATTTATGCTTACATGAAAAATTATGAAAAATGTTGATGAAAATTTTTTTATCTTCATTTATATTCTATTTAATGCTTAAATTCCTGTTTATTGTAGAGCAGCTTGCTTGCATGATTTTCATTTTTTATTATGTTTATAAATATGTTACTTTCTAGAAATATTTTTTTAAATAATTTTTAACATATTTATTATTAACTCCTAGCTACTATCATTTTATTCTTTACACATAAAAAACAAATGTGTTATTTTATTTGAAGAGTTTATATCCAATTTCTCCCTAAATTACTTTTCTTATCTTTCTTAATTTCTAATAATATTAAAGCATTTTATATAATCAGAATATCTTGAGAGTATTTTACATTAAATAAAATCAGTGTTTTATTTACACCAGAAATAAAAAATGTATTCATTAATCGTAATACATACGTGATATAATAAATAGAAGGTTAGTATGATAGAAATAAATGAATTAAATTTTCAGTGAAGAATGCTAGAATCCCAAGCTCAACATTGCCGACATCAACATTATTTACAAATATTTTAAAATGTAAAGGATATAATTAGAAAAAAGTCAAAGTACTACAACACATTTAAGTTAATTCACCAAAAATAATTTATTTAAAAATTGAAGGGAAATATATAGAGGAAGGAAAATATACAATACTGGCCATTAAAATTGCGACACCAGGAAGAAATGCAGATAACAAAATGATATTTATTGGACAAATATACTATACTAGAAATAACAAGTGATTAAATTTTCAAAAAATTTGGCTGGATAGATCCTGAGAAATCAGTACCCAGAACAACCACCTTTGGCAGTAGTAACAGCAGTTATACGCCTGGGCATTGAGTCAAACAGAGATTGGATTGCATGTACAGGTACAGATGCCCATACAGCTTCAACACGATGCCACAGTTTATCAACCGTAGGGACTGGCGTTTGGTGACGAGCCAGTCGCTCGGCAACCTTTGACCAGACGTTTTCTATTGGTGAAAGATCTGGAGAACGTGCTGGCCAGGGCAACAGCTGAACATGTTCCGTATCAAGGAAGGTCTGTATAACACCGGCAACATGCGGTCGGGCATTATCCTGCTGAAACGTAGGGTTTCGCAGGGCTCGAATAAAGGGTAGAGTCACCGGTCGTAACACACCAGAAATGTAACGTGCACTGTTCAAAGCACCTACAATGCGAACAAGATGTGACCGAGACGTGTATCCAATGGCACCCCATACAATCACGCCAGGTGATGGGCCAGTATGACGATGACGAATGCACGCTGCCAGTGTGCGTTCACCACGATGCCGCCAAACACGGATGCGACCATCATGATGCTGTACACAGAACCTGGATTCATCTGAAAAGATGACGTCTCGCCATTCGTGCGCCCAGGTTCGTCGTTGATCACACCATTGAATTCGCTCTTGTCTATGACGCAGCGTCAATGGTAAGCGCAGCCATAATCTCCGAGCTGAGAGTGTATGCTGCCAAACGTCGTCGAACTGTTCGTGCAGACACTTGTTGTCTTCCAAACGACCCCGTTTATTGACACACGGCTCGTGACGTGGTTGCACGATCCATTACGGCCATGCAGAAAATAAGCCTGTCTTCTCGGCTGCTAGTGACAGGTGGCCGTTGAGAACCCGCATGGCGTTTCGTATCACCGTCCTGAACCCATGGATTCCATATTCTGCGAACAGTCATTGGATCTCGACCGACGCGAGCAGCAATACTGCGGTAAGATAAAAAGCAATCCCGGTACGCTACAATTCGACCTTTATCAAAGTCAGAAACGTGCTGGTACACATTTCTCCTTCTTACACGAGGCATCACAACAACTTTTCACCAGGCAACAACAATCAAATGCAATTTTTGTATGAGGAACCAGCTGAACAATTTCCTTATTTAAACACAATGTAGGTGTCGCTAATGGCGCCTGCTTTGTCTGAATGCGCTGAAAAGCTAATCATTTGCATATCACAGCACCTTCTTTTTTTCGTATAAATTTCACGTCTGTAGTATGTCGCCTTCTTGGTGTAGCAATTTTAATGGCCAGTAGTGTATATATATACACTATATATACACACATTTGTTGTCATAGTTTGAAATCTACAAAAATATATTAAATGATAATTCTGGACAATATATTTAAAGAAAGAGTTTTTATATAACAAAGAAAAAGCGTTGCTTTATTTTTAAAAAAATATACTTATTTAAAGGATTTATTTTAAAATTAAAAATAATGTGATGTTAGTGGCTTGAGTCTATTTTTCTATTATATTGCAGACCGTAAAGGAATGAAACTAAAAGTGTTTTATTTTTATTGCATCTTTTCTCCAGATGTGAAACCAAAAATAATAGCTATCCAAAGTTTTGTTAAGTTTGTTAATTTTAGAAATTCATATATTTAATTTTAAAGCCAGAATAATTATTTATGCATATTTGAAAATATAAAATCTCTGATTTTAATTACAAGTCCATGTATTGTCATTTTTCACATGGATTAGGAAAAATTAAAAAGTTATTATCAGAAATGCATTACCAAATTATTTATTAGCTTAATTCTATTTTTTAAAGTTGAGTTTATTTGCTCTATGTATTCACTTCTGTAATATCAAGTAATGCTAAACTTAGGTTATTAATTTGACATCTTGTGTACTCTTTCCGCATGTCAGTAACTGGCATTTTGTCAAATACACCCTCTCTAACTTCTCAACGTCATAGTTTCCACATTTTACTTTATTTTTATATTTAAGGATAAGTTATTTTGAAAATACTTGTCAACTTAACTGATTTTAATCCCTATATGTCACTTGATACGAATTCAAGAAAAAATATTTTACCGATTTCAAATCTTTGGGTGGACAAAGCTGATTTAACATGAAAATTGTATATTTTTTGCTATGGAAAACATTATTTATGACAGTAATTTAAATATTTATTTCTGTAAGTTCTAATCACACAACGGAAGTTTGTTGTTGAAGTGTTAAATAAAGTATGAATTTTTTTTATAAAATGCTTTGAAATATAAATAAGTTTCCATTAATATAATATTTTACACTTTATAAATTTAAAGTCGAACAACGATTTTTCCCTTTTGAGAGAATTTTTGATATTCTTAAATATTTAAACATAAACGAACTAGAATAAAATTAGTTAATTTCTAGGTAAAAGTTAATAATAATAATTGCATTTTTAATTATATAAATATGGCTATATTATTGGCGAGAAAATGCTTTTGTCTACTCGAAATTCAATTATTGTCTACTCGATTAGGTAATAAATTATATTCGAATTAGTAAAATTAGGTACATTTAATTAAGAGAAGACACATACAGAACGCATTGAGACAATGTAAGTGACATACCTAAACAAAGATTTCAAAACTAAAAAAGTGACTGCATAATTCTAAGATCAAATTTGAATTTAGGCAATATATCTTTGTTATTACAGTAAGAAACTATTATTGTAATACAATTATAAAGTAATATTTGAAAAAATATTCAAAATCAATAAAAGTTTTTGCGGGGTTTAAACTTATATTATAAGAAATAATTAAAGAAAAATGGAAAGATTATCCAACTTATTAAAAATTTTTGCTCAATAAGACAGACAAATGAGTGTCAAATTGAAAAATGCTGCAAAATTTGAAATCAAATAAACTTAAAAAGTATGATTATGTTTATCACCCATGATTATGCTTGAGTTTAAATATAAATTCAAGATGCTTCAATGGAATTGAATTAAATTACGTATGAATGTTGCTTATAAAGCAGTTATGTTTATTGTCAGATATAGGAATACAACGCGATATATGCACGCAAGCACGCACACACACTTGTTGGTATATTTTAATATGAAATCAAATATAAATATGTTCCCTTAAATAATATATCAGAAGGGAGTAGAAAGGACAGATAGTTAATCAATAATAAATGAATATTTAATTTAACATTGATTCGCTATCAATAATTTCACATGTATTTGACATTGACATTTTTGTGGTTCATAAAATATCTGGTTGTTTGAATTAAAAATTTTTGAAATTTGCAAAATTTTCTTCACGAGGAACTTGGTTTTATGATTTATTGCGTACTCTGTTGTTGACTATTAAGTTGCGATTTGCTGCTATTCTCTCTTTTTATTCGATATATCTGCAATGAATACACATATGTGTTCTAAATAATTCCGTTCTATAAAAGTTGAAAAATTCACATAAGGAATTGTCTTTCAAAATAGTTGGTAATTAATGATTATCTATTTTTTTATTTAAAAATTATTAAATTTATTCATTTTTTGATAGCAGATAGTGGTTTTTATTAAGTCTTATAATTTTTATAACCATAAATTTACGAGCTAATAATACTTTATGTTCTAATTTGGTAGAAAGATAAATATTTTTTATAACATATTAGGTTTTCTACTTGAAATTCAAGAGATTTGTCTGTATAAAATTCAAAACTTTTGTTGTCATGATTCTTTACAAAGTATGATGAAGTTCAAGGATATAATAAATTATTTTCTTAATTTTTAAAATTAAGGATTTTAAAAACAACTGAATTATTCTCAAAAATTATCTCTTAAGCTTTTAAAATATTTTATTAATTATATAAAATATTGTTATTTCTGTTGCACAATCATAAATTAAGAAAGTGTGTTTCCCTTGAAATTATATAAAATAAAAGCGCTATTTATTATTTAAAACTTTTGATCCTTTTCACGTCTTGCTTAAAAATTCAAATAAATGTTTTCTTCCACTATAAGCAAGTAAATAGAATTAATAAAAATTATGTAATTTATTATATCTGATATTTATAGACAATCTATGGTTCATTTAGAAACAACATACTTTTTTTATAGACTAAAGGCCTAAAACAAAAATTCTAAAATAATTATTTATTCAAAAAATAAGTCATTGTAATGTTATTTCTGTTTAATTTAATAATCGTTTCTGATTATTAAATTAAAAAGAATCATTACCACCGATGATAAAAAGTTCTTTCGAACATTTTCTCATCGGTGGTAATGATGTTCAAAATCATTTGGGACTCTGATCACGCATGCGAAAACTCTTTTCGTGGTTTAAAAAAAAAGCTTTATGTAAGTGAGTCAACAAGTTTGTAATGAATTTATAAAAATAAAGGGGGCCCCAATTAAAGTTTTATCATATAAGACAATACAACGTAACCATTTTAATGAAACTATAATAACGCTGGCTGAGAAATTAATATTAACCATATAAAGAAAGCTTAATATGAGTAAATTATGTTTAATGCTTTAAACTGCTATGAAATAATTTTGATTTAAAAATTTAAATAGACAAGAGGTTTCATGGAGAATTATTTTCGGTACTTTAAAATTTTTAACAGATATTTAATAGTGTTTTCACATTTTATATTTCTAACTCTTTTTATCCTAATGATTTCAATATATATATATATATATATATATATATATATATATATATTGAAATGAAAGTTGAAAACATGCAAATGCCTTTTCAATTACTTAAAAAGGAATTACAAATATCTTTTCATCATTTTCTGCTGGATATTATGATTTTTTTACTTTAGAAGCAATCATTTCTTTTATTATTTTAAGAGTGTTAAACTCTTTAGAATGCAAATAAACTTAATAAAAAGTAAAAGTAAAAAACTTTTACTTTTATATAATTTTATTCATGTAATTTAATGAAAGTAATGAAATTGAAACTAAACATTTCTTCTTTTAACATACCTTAAATTACAAATGTGCGAATACTTTCTTTGCAAAGCAGTAAATGAGGCGCAAACAATTTACATAACTTGCTTAAGTTTTTCAAATGTCTTACTTTGAAACAACTACTTTGTATTTCCAAGAGCTGTGTTCAAGGTATTTTACTCTCATTACCATTAAGAAAATAATAAGAAAAGAAGAGAATGATTTCAAGTTTATAAACGTGCCTTAAATTCTTAAGTCGTTTTCTTAAAAAGTAAAGTTTGAAAATTATTAGTCATAACAAATAAAAATTAAATGTTTTAAAATATTTTGAAAATATTTAGTTTTATATTACTTTTTCTATTGAAAACCTGACATATTGTGTTAATATTGACATCGATAATATAAGTTTTAACAATAGATATATTAGGGAAACAAATAATTGTAATAGAAGTTATCAGCCAAAAGTTTTAAATTATTAGGATACTTATATTTATTACAGTTAAAAACTTTTTTATAAAATTAATATTATATACGCCAGTAAAATTTACTAAGATTGGTATTTCATATATATTTTAAAGTTTTGTACAACAATCTGTTCACATACATTTCAATAAATTATAATCAAACTATTATAACATATATTTCATATTAAATAATTATTTAAAAAGTGGTTTTAAGTTATTATTTTCTGGTATTTTAATAATATATATAAGACTAATTATATATATCTTAAAATGTTTAAATTTGTGTTTGGTATTTTTTTTCCAATGTTTCGGAAAAATATTTAGCATGTTTACAAAATTTTCATTTTGTCAATTTTTTACTTTATTGGCATATTTTTGTTTGAAATTACTTTTCTTATATGACATTATAATTGCTTTCAACTAGTGTTATCAAAAGAAATAAAATATCTAATTAAAAAGGAAGGACAACATTATATTTCACTATTTCATTAGTAGCAATATGTTTTCAAGATTAATAATTTCCAAGGAAAATCCAAAATATTATTTAAAAATATGAAATTTTAGAAATTAGCAAAATTTCTTTTTTTTTTTTTTTACGAAAACTTTCATTGAGGTATTTTTTAAATCAAATGGTTTATAAACTTTACTTGAAAAAGCTGTTAAGCCAAATTTACATTACGATTAATAAAGGTAATAATAATTCATGTGCGTAGCAGTTTGAAAGAAGCATGTTTCTACCGGATCATTTCTGTAATAAGTAGCTTCACAAGGCATCAAGAAAATTTGAAATTATTAAAGAATTTCAAACCAATGCAAAACTAGCAAATGGAAAAAATGCCACAATATAGATAATATAAGCTACAACTTGGAGAACAATAAAAATAAAGACATTACTACACAATTGAATATAAATATGACAAGACCAAGAAAACAAGACCAAAAAATAAAAACATTAGTACACAATTCAATATAAATATGACAAGACCAAGAAAACATTATGCAATACAAATGAGAAAAAGGCATGCATGCCTATAAGGACCACGTCTTCATCATGATTGAAATGGTCAACTATGCAAATGGAACACTTTTTTCTGTCAAGCAAGAAAAACAAATATCTAAAATGTTTTGGTTTAATTTTTGGAAACACGGCTTTACTTTAACTTTTGATATATATATTTTAATATAGATATTCTTCACTGGAATGGGATTAAGAGTTTTAGACATTTGTCTTCCGTGCTCTTTAAAAGAGTATTTTATTTGCATAGATTACCAACCATCTTCCTCCTGATGAAAACGTGGGTCCTCTGTATTTTATCTATTTGTATAGTTTTTCTTACTCTTGTCATTTATTTTTTTATTGTTCTTCAAGTTAGACACACACAGACATACACACACACATATATTGTTTAGTTATTTATATAAATTGTGTTGGACGCAAAATATTATATATTTTAACTTTTTGAAACATTTGTATTTATTGAAAAGCTTTTGAAAACTTTCTTATATTTCTATAATATATTTGTAGTAATATCTTTTAATAAGCAATAAACTTTTGTATCCCTTAAATACATTCTAAAGTCTTTTAAGCTGTTATTGCAAGAAAATAAAAAAAATAAATAAATAAATAAAAATTCTTTCAATACTTTTATTTTTTACATATGTATTTCAGAACTATAGTTATATATTTTTCCACATATTGACATAACTGACTGTTCAAATATAATATTTTTCTACTTTTCTCTTCATGCCTGCAGTATGGTCTTGAAAAAGAAAAACAGAAATATATGGATCCTGTGAATTGTACATAATATTGAAATTTTTGTATATTATCTTTCAATCTTGCTACTTTTGCAATTTATTATAAATTAGAAAAAATAAAATGTGTTTACATCTGAAATGTTTATTTATTTTAAATATTTCAATGCCAATTTTAAAATAAGCTCATATTAAAACTCATTATTCGTAATTGTGGATTTCCATCCTTAGAGAAAATTTTACTCAGATACTAAAGTGAAGTTTGGAAAATTTAACTTGAAAAATTTGCAGTTTAATAACATAATAAAAATGTTTTCAAACAAAATAATTTTTGATAAATTTTTACATATTCTTTTTAGAATTAATAGTATTTTTACATTAAAAAAATTCGTACCAATAAGGAATTTATGTAAGTAAGTATGTGTGCGCATCATTTATTCAAAATAAATAACAAGATAAAATTAACAAAGTAAATTTTACAAATAAAATATTAACATGTTGTTTATTAAAATTGCATTCACTTTAAATTACATATGTACTAGAGAAGAAATATATATATATATATATATATATATATACAAAGATCGAATTCTCTATACATACATATTTATAAAAATAAAGATATAATTCAAATTTAGAGAAGAATGGATGTTTTTTCTCTTTGTAAATTCAAAAATAATTTGTTATGATAAAAATTTATTGAAAAGCTTTTTTTATAATCATTTTCTAAGAATCTTCATGGCATGTTTGACTCGAAATAATATAAAAGCAAATCTATGTAATCTTATTTTAAGTTTGCTAAATATTATTATCATACTCTACAAACAAACTGATCTCCAAGTGTAAATTTTGTAAATTAAAGATATATAAGGATTTATATTAAGTCATAGATTGAAAGTTATTTAGCACTTTTTAAAGATATCTGTACACGAAGGTACACAATTATAAAACAAAGTGAAATATTCTAAAAGAGGAAATGATGATAGTTATTTATTGGATGTTACATTAAATGTTTTTGATTACATTCACAACTCTTTTGCATTTGAAGGTTTTAATGGCGATGAATTTGCAATATAGTATTTATAAAAATTTAAGCATTTTATAAATTTTTATATTTATTGGTGTAAAATTTTGTCATTTTTTTATCTTCATGGACTTACTATTTTTCTATTCAATATTAAATCACAAGCAGAAAAAAATTTAAATTTCATTTTCTTGAAGTAATATTTTTTACAAAAGTTGAGAAAGAAAATTTATGTACCAGAAGTATTGTGTGGTTCACTATTTAAAAATGTTTGTTTGTAAATATAAATATAAAGAACAAATAATAGAATAATTTTTTGCAAAATTCATGAGTTGTTATTAGGTCCTCCAAGAGTATCATTTAAAAATATCTACAAACATCCTACTCCTAAACTAATCTCCAGTTTTAGAATAAGTAGTTTAGTCTTGCTATTTCTTAACTTTTTAACAAAAAGCAAGTTTAAAATGCATTTTTATTCGCTATAAGGCATATAATAAATTTACATGACTGTGAGCGAGCGTTGGATAAATGAAAAAAATTGAAATTTTTAATAATTCCTTGCTTATTATATACACATTTAATTTATCAAAAAAAAGGTTTCAATGTAATAAGTAAATTATAATAGTTCTCTTGATTTATGGGATATATTTTTAATTGCAATTTCAATATTTTAGAATAAAGTTATTTTAATAAAAGCAAGAAACGTCTCTTAAAAACACTTGTCAAGAAGAGAATAAACCTGACAAAAGAATGACAGAGAGAGAGAGAGAGAGAGAGAGTTGTATACCAAAATATATGAATGCCATCAAAAAGCATTAATGGGTAATAACTTAAAGCGCATTTTTAATAATCTTCTAAATTTTTCAGTTAACTTTACAACCAATGATGCTTGCTTGAATTTTTTATATTTAATTTCATAATTACAAAATCAATAAGAGGTTAAATGATTTATTTACTTTTTATAATTTAATTAATTATTTACAATATTAATCAATATCTGACTTTAGACTTGAAGGCGTGGAAATAAAATTGATATAAGTAGATGGTTGTCAAGATGGTTTTATAATTTTGATTATATTTTCTATTCTTCCAAAATAAAATGATTTCAAAATGCGTATTTATGTTTAACAACCAATGTATTCACAAAAGGATTTTTATATTTAGAATTTAATTCATTAAAAGCAATATAATTATAAGAGGTTATTTTATTTGACATTCATGTTTATCAAAATCCAAATCCAAATTAATTTTATACTGACTTCAAAAGTGAAAAATATTCTTAATAATGATTACTTCGAGTTTTTGTATTGACAGAATATTATTGGAAGCAAATCTGTAAACAAGTTTTTGAATTTATTTAATAGTGCGAAATATAAAATTTTGGGTAGGATTTGAAATCAAAATGTAATTTTAAATAATCTAAAATGAATTCTAATAAAATTGCCCCACAAATAAAAATTATTCTATATTTGTAAATCATTTAATTCAGAAGATGAAGCAAATGGTTGTTTTATAAATTAAATGAGAAAGAGCGAGAGAGCCAGAGTTTCTGTAGTTAAAGTAAAATGTGTATGATAAAAAGGTACCATTTGATGATTATTAAGTTTGATTAGTTTTTAAAAGACAAAAGACACATCATTTAAATTTTCTATGGAAGTAGAATAAACGAATAAATAATTAAAATAGTAGTATCATGTTTTAAAATCAATCACCTTATATTGATAGTATTTATTATCAAAGCGCCGCATGTTTATGATAATATTTATATATTTATAAAGTAAATCATCAACTATTCTTGCTAATAATTTTTTATTAGTTTATGAATGTACTTTAAATGTTAGCTTAGTGAATACTTTTTTATATATAAGAACAAAACATAGTTTCTTTATTAAAAAAAACAATCAATGATTACTAGATTTCAGTTTGCTATATAATAGATAAAAAAATAAAGAATATTTAATTAATATTATAAAGGACCTTTTTATTATAAATTTTAAGATATAAAAAATAAAAATATAAAGATACTGGAACTTTAAAATTCACTAAATATTTCTCCTTATTAACTCAAATTACTGTAATTATTTCATAACAAGTATGATTTTTATTAAAGTGAGCAAGCAATAATCATTTAAAAATCATGCAGGCAAAATTGAGTGTTAAATTAAATTTATTTCACATGCTACATTATGTTTAGTTCTTAAATTTTAACAGACTTTCCTTACCTGTAATGACAATTTATTAGTACATGTCACTTTAAACTAATTAATTAACAATATTAATAAATAAATATATTAAAATACGTTTAATAAACTACATAAGAATGAAAATTTATTTACTTAATAATATTTTAAGCGGTAATCTGATCCAAGAAAGTAATTTTGATTTAAGAAATTCAATAACATATTTATAAGTAACATGTTCTCAAGAACTAACAAAAAACACAAATCTTTGTGTCATTTGAATGATTTTTTTGGAATGCAATTGATTGTAAATGCACAATAAAAAATAAGGTATTTTAAATATAAAATAATTTTACAGTACACAATGTAACTAAGGGAAGTTACTTTATTTATGAAATTTTAACAATTTTAGTACAGATTTTAGGAATATCAAAATTATGGAAAGTCCAATTATTTAAGAATAAATGTTTTAAATAATAAGTTTAGTATGCGTTCTTTAAATATTGGTTAATAAAGAAAGATTTAACTAGCAAATATGAATTTCTTTTTAAAAATTAATGACACATTTTTAATGAAAATATTTTAAAACATTTTAATTGCATATCATATTGAGTAAATAAAAAAAAGTTCAATGTTTTATTATATAGAGATAAATTTAGAAAAACTCATAATAATATTTGCTCCAATTGTTTAATGTATATAGATTTACATATATTAGTTTATACTCAATATAAAATATGCACTTGGAATTGTAATTACAAATGATTAAGTTTTATATTATATCATTATTCAAATTGTCGTGTACCCCTAATAATTAAAAATTAATAAATAGTGTTTTAAAATAACTAAATATATGCAAAGGGACTCTCTTTGTCACTCAAAAGAAGATTACAGAAGATATTTTGTACTGATTGTACGCTTAGCAAATTTTTTCCACAAACTAATATGAGAATCACTATTAAATGAGGGTATTTAATATTCTTAATAGAAATGTTTTACGGAAAAATTATATAAGGAAATGTAAAATAGTTTTATAAAAAATTATTTTCTGATTCGAGAATTAAAAACTTTCCACTAATGAAAAAAAAATTAAACAAATAAAAAGAATATTTTTTCCTAAAAAAGGAAAACTAATATAAAAATTTTATATCAATAGGCAACACTAACATTTAACAGCATAAGATTTAATTAAACATAGCCTTTTTTTGACAGTTTAAATAAAGCTCAAATACACGTTCTGTTAAAAATATTTTTACTGGTTTATTTTTTTTTTGGAAAATGGTTCTTTCTGTCTATATTTTTACATGGACAACAAAATTTATTCTGTATCGAAAACATTTTTCTGTTGAAAATGTTGAATATTTCAATATTAATATATAAAATTTTTAATCTTCTTTTAAAACATATATTGGTCTATTGTGTATGTAACACTTTTCTTAAATAAATTTTAAAGTTAAAAATCTGTGCACAATAATCCTTAAAACATTGATTTAATATATGTGTAGTTAGAAATTTTATGTATGAGATAGTTAAGTATTATAAATGTTTTTTACCTACACAATTCATAAAAAGTATGAGTTGAAAAATTTTTTTTAAATTATTATAAAAATACTTTTCATTCTGCACTAATTAATATTTACGCCCAGAATAATAAGGAATAAAATATTTTACGGAATCAAAATACTTAATATTTTCATTTAATTTAAGATTATAAGATTCATAAAATAATAATTTTAAAAATATGTATTAAAAAACTATTTCGTTGTCTTAAATATGCATTTATAATTAATTAACTAATGATTTGTGCTGTCTTTTTTATAATTGAAATGTTAGTGCTGATATTTTTAATGTTTCTATGAATATCATAAAGTATTAGATATTTCAAGAAAAATATTTTATCTGAAAGAAATGTTTCTTATAAATACAATAATTCAAAGTTATAAAAAAAAAATTAAATTTATTTTCAACAAGAAAATGCTCTCCAAATAAAAGTGAGCTGAATTTCAGTCACCAAAATTGATGAAGCAAAGACAAGAAACCAGATAATTGACATTAAGATTCTTTAAATATTTTCATATTAATTGAAAAAATCCTTTCTTTTGTATTAAACATTATAAATTTTTCGCCCTAGAGATATATGTGAGAGAATTTATAAAAATGATATACAGTATTATTAAAAAGATTACCGGTTGAAAGAGAAAATGATAAAAATTTAGAATAATTTTAAATTGTCTTTATTTTTCAAACTTTTTCAATTTAATCATATTCATAAAAGTATGTTGTAATTTCTGAGAGTTTTTATCGTATTCTTACTAATTTTGCAAAATCTGGAAAAAAAGGAATATGTTCACATGTATAATAAAATGCATATCAAAAATCTTAATAAATATATGAAATTATAATCTTACAGTTATAGTATAAAATATCAAAAACATAATATATTAATCAATTAGGGCACGCATCGAAGGACATGCACTTGTTTGGATTCACGACTTTTTAAGATACCGACATTTCAATGTTAGGTACAATGGTATACTTTCTAGGACCCGTAAAACATGGGCTGGTGTGCCACAGGGCTCTGTCTTGAGCCCTTTGCTCTTCCTTATCTATATGAACACCGTCGATGCCTACATCCATAAGGAAACAAAGATCGCCTGCTACGCAGATGATATTGCCATTTGGAGCACAAGCGGAGATCTAAAAACCTCTCAGAAATTCCTAAATCTTAGTTTGAAAGGTATAGCAACATGGGCTGATGACCTCAAACTCTCTTTAAACCCAAATAAGTCAAATTACTGCATCTTCTCAACCGATCGGAAAAATCGAAGTGCCATCCATCTGGACTTAAAAATTCAAGACACCATTATTCAACGCATTGACAATCCTAAGTACCTGGGAGTGATACTGGATCCAGAACTGAGATTTGCAAAACACATGAAAACAATGGCATACAAAGGCCTTAAAAATTGAACATCCTTCGCAAACTCTGCGGCACAAACTGGGGCTCAAGATCATCGACATTAAAAAATACCTACTGCACTTTTATGAGGCCTGTACTTGAATATTGCTCGCCCATCTGGGCGTATGCATCTGAGTCTGTGAAAGACACTTTAGATTCAGTACAATATAGAGCATCAAAGATTATCATTGGTGCAGTGTCCTCTACTAATAACATCAAAGCCGAACTTGAAAGTGGCGTTGTTTCCCTTGAAAACAGAAGGAAACTTGCAACCCTAAAATTCACCAACAAAATCAGGAGCCACAACAACGACCACCTCGCTCACAGGGCTTTTAAAGCTTGGACAGGTGCATCAAGGCTTCGAAGATCATCAACGATGCAGTTTGACAGTGACATCAGAAAGGCTATCCATTTTGACCATACCTCTCTGGATTTTTCCCAAGAACAACTCCTACCCATCAAGCCTCCTATGAGTACTATTATCAATGCAAACCTTTTGGAACCATGTTATAAAAAAGAACCAACTCAAGCTTTATTACAGAAAGGTGAAGATACAGTTCGTTCACTGGTAAAAGATAACAGCGCAATTGTTTACACGGATGGTTCCTCTGACATAGATTGTAATAGAGGACGTGCTGGCGTCTACATCCTCTTCCCCTCAGAAAATGTCAAGCTTAAAATACCCACTGGCCAAATTTCCTCAATCTTCACTAGTGAACTAGGTGCTATTAAAGAGGATCTTACCCATTGTCTCTATTTTTCTCCCTTTGATGATTTGATTGAACAAATAGTAATTTTCTCAGATTCTAAATCAGCTCTAGAAGCCATACGAAACGATGAGTCAGCACTGACGGGAAATATTAATACCCTTCTTCACTCACTAAATATTCCATGCATTCTCCAGAGGATTCCTGCACATGTGGGTATTGAGGGGAACGAATGTGCAGATGCCCTTGAAAAAGAAGCACGAGATAAAGAGCAACCTCGAACAGTCACCTGTACAGACGCCAATGCCGTTGCCAGGCGAAGAATCTATGATCAGCATTTTGGCAAGGCAACAATCCCTGATCTAGACTGCCCAAGAAACCTCTCCTCTACAATAGCTCGACTGCGTACTGGACATTTCAAGGGCATGAAGATATCACCAACTGGTATTAAATCCTATCCCAACTGCGAGCACTGTCCTCAATCCGAACTAACTCCAGATCATGTCTTAAACTGCCAAGCCATAATCCGCTCCCTCTTCGAACTAGGTGCTCCACCAATTGAGATCCTCCATAGCCATCGGGCTCCAGAACTGGCAGATCTCATCAACAAGACTTTTGGTGGACTTTAGACTTTTTTTTGTTTTTTTGCACTTCACACTTACTCATAGACATGACAACAACAACATTAATCAATTGTTTGATTTATAAATGCATAAACCATCACTACACTGTTCAAGAGGCATTTTCCCTCAATAATTCTATTTTATGAAGAATTATTTAAATTTAATTAAATTTAATGATCATTAATAATTAATTATTTAATAAATTTCTTGTATTTTCTGCTTTCACATATATCTGAGACGCATTGCATATTGTGAGCTCAATTAAACTAGCATTTCTTATTTTCAACCTAGAAAATATTTCACCTAGAATACTAAATATTATTTTGAATTATTTTTCTGAAACGAAATTTCATTTTCAAGATCGCATTATGTTTACCAATAAAATACTTTCTGTAAGCGTGTAATATGTATTAGTACATAAGTTTTATACACAAAAATAACAAAAAAAGAAATTTCCATTACGAAATTATAAAGCTCATTTAAATATTTTATAGAAATCCTTTTACATTTCATTTAATTTTTCTGGTAATGTAAAATAAAAAAAAACTTATTATATATTTAATTTTAGTTAAAACATTGCAGTTGACTTTATAGAGTCATGAAATATTTAATATATATTTGCATACTTTCAAGGGTGTATAAATATTTTTTATTAATTTTCAATTTGTTTATTAAAGGTTTTTCTTCATTAAATTGCTTATGTTCTTATGGAAAATTTCGAAAACGTATCACATAACTAGTACCTTTTTTCCAACAGTACACAAAAAAATAAAATATTTTATAAATTAATATTTAGCGAGTAATTTAATTTAAATAAAATGACATGTAAAGTTTTCAATCAAGTATTTAAAAACGAGCATATTGTTTTCGATAAAAATTTAATATTTTATCTGCCAAAATACAAATACTCATAAATGATATTTTAATGTTGTTCATAAGGAAGGGCTTTAAATTGTCTTAAATTTTTTTATCGTAAATATCCTTAACTTTCACAGAAGTGTCTGTATATTCAGATATATAGTGCAAACGTACATTTTATCAATATAAATTAGGCAATTAATGCTATAACATATTTATCATACTTCACAGCACGAGGAAAAAGTTATTGATAATTCCACTTGTAAAGTATCATAAAGTATATTTAAGATAACACATCTTTAACTATTTGTTTTTTGAAACATGGAAATATTTGTAATTTTATAAATTACACGTACTTTACTACATGAAAAGAAGCCGCAGAAACTTTAAACAAGAAAAAAAAATTCAATTTATGCAAGCGATTTATTTGAAGTTTATATTTCACAAAAACATTATTGCTGATTTTATTTTGACATAAAAATTTTTTATGCCCATGAAAGTAAACAAAATAATTTAAAAACAAAGCCAATCAACTTATTAAATCAAATGATTATAAAATTTCTCATATAATAAATTGGTAAAATTCAGCTAATTTGTGAAAATATTTCCTGTTATTTGGAGTAGGATAAAATTAATATATAACTTTATGCATGTATATTATATTTTATATGTGCAATAATTTTATCATAAGATTTTATAAAAGAATTCAAACTATTCACAATAGTCAAAATTGCAAATACTAAGAGATTGAATATTCTAGACTTAGCAAATATTATCAAATAGTTTTCAGTTGGTTTTCATAGCTCATTTTTTAAGGCTGGTGTGAAATATCCTTTCATGGAAAATACTTAGATTATTATAATATCATGCAAATATTTTCATTATAAATTAAATTTTCAGATTTATAAAAATTATAAAAAAAAATATGATGTACATCATATGTAAAAGAGAGTCAATTTTGAAAAAGAATTTCAATAATAAAAATATTAAATTCGTAATTGCATTTGAATACTATTCTACTATATTTAAACATTATAACGAATGAATGATCGTATTTTAGTATAATAATTATTAATAGGCGCCTGGAACTGCATTTAATATATAATTAGGTTTTGAATAATTACTTTGTAGAAAAGTATTCGGTATAGCTCGTCTAAATGAAAACGCTTGAATACTTTTATAACTAACGAGTATATTTTAAGTTTGTTATAAATATATGTATTTGAAAGCTGTATACATTATAAATTTACTTTAAAATGAAAAATATATTAAATTAAATTTCATTTCTATTTGAAATACATTTCATTTTATTAAAATAAAAACTTTAAAATTTATTAAAAGTATATTTCTGTATTTTTTGACTAAATATTGATATTATTAAAACAACGAAATTGTTTTAATTAGTCATTTCAAAATATTGAAAATGAAGCAAGGGGATATTAACACATATCCAAAAACATTTTAATATGTAAAAATAAAGAAATAATATTTAAATTAATATTCCAATTACTTTTAACACTTAAATTAAATTTTAAAATTTATTACTATAGAAAAATAATAGTTAAACATTTGTCAATTGTAAAATATATATTTGCTTTGTTTTGTAGCAATTAATAAAATCTATTAAATCAACAAAAAAGCATTGCTGAAATTAACAAGAATTATCATATTTTGTTTGAAAAGTCTACAAACTGCAGAGAATCAATTTGTCATGTAAATGTAAAAAGAGTGGTAAATTGTTCAATATTCTTTTCTTTATTGAATTATATACTCACATAAAAATTGTAATTCAAGTTGTTGGGTCTTTAGTTCTGAAAAATCAACCGCAATAAGCCTTTATTTATTCTAGGTTATTTTCAAACTAGAAAATTGTATCTTTTAACATTATTAGTATTTCTCGGGTATGATATAAAAAGTCTGTTTTATTTATATTCTTTTCCTTACATATACACTTTGAAATAAAATCTCGCCTGTATTCAAAGATGATTTGCTTGCGAAAGAGGAAAATACGAATGGTATTATTACTATTTTCTCTCTTACATCTTAAATTCTGTTCTTTCTTCATATTACACAAAGTCTTAGGGTTTTTGATTTTTAAAGTATGGGAAAACAATTTGGAAGAAAATAAATTTTACTTTGCAGATTGCAAACAATAAATTTGATATTCTTTTAACACATTGAGTACATAAAATAATGATCACGCTTTTCTTTTATTGTTAAAAAACATATATGTATATATATATAT
>JAPDSC010115382.1:455575-490004 GCA_026290005.1 Latrodectus geometricus
CTAAACAAAAGTTCTAAGTAAAAATTAATAAATGTCTTATGGTACACATAAGTAATTACTATTATATACAAAAGTATTTCGAATCAAACACCTAACATTGATAAAATGTTTAAAAATTGCATATTTAGTCCTAGGTTATTTATTTAAAGTTCTCAGAAATATATGTACGCATATATAAGAATAAAGTAGAAAAATACTACACAATGTTTTTAAAAATCTATCCAGAATGTAGTATACTATTTATAAATCATTTTTTTTAAATAGTTGAGAAATATATCTTAAATTTTGCATAAATGTTAAATATTTTAATCTTAAATATCTTAAAATAATCTTAAATATCTTAATTCAGTTTATATCAGCTCTTGAATTTAACTTTTGCTCCAAATCAGTAATAGTATAATTTTGTGAGCAGGAAGTTGTACCAAACAAGAAAAGAGAGTAAAAGTATACCATGTCCATGAATCCATTCCCTTTCCTTCATTTTCAAACTTTATAAAGAAATAGAGGGACAAATAAATACTCAGTATAAAAATTTAGGAATTTTTTCAATTTTAAAAAATGGGGGACGATATAAAGTGAATAGATTGCTATTTCAAAAGATAAGAGGCCTTTCTGTTTTCATAAACGGAAAAGAAGGGCCGAAATGAATAGATATTCATTCTGATTTGATGAAAAAAAGGGAGAGTTGAAATAGAACAATACCCATACGAGAATATACAACAAGGTTGCTAAAGGAACAGAGTTTCGTTTTTTAAGGTGTTATCAAGTGTTCCTCTTTCTTCCTCTCATTTCTAGTCAAACATTTGGGCTTTGAGTGTAATTGACATGTTTATAAAGCTTAAATGAAATACAGTTTAAGTCAGCAAATATAGACTTTTGATTAATATTTATGTATATTTTCACCAACTATATCAAATTTTAATCTTTTTTCCATATCTATATTTCTTATTTGCAGTTAAAGGTAAAATAAAGATCTAGTTTTTTTTTTAAAAAAATATAGATTCAATTTTTGTGCTTACACTGACAAATGGAAATTGAAATATTCCATATAGTCTAACATTAGTAAAAGTTACATAATCTATCCTATATGTAATATTTTCCCCAAACTATCCATACTAATATTTCAAATGATAAAAAAAGTCATAATCAGTATTTGAAATTACCGATTTTGCAAAAAAGATATGTGAATATTTTTAGAAATTTCAAAATTTAATATTTTTTGTATGATCTGCATATGATAAAAATGAGTTAGTTGAATAAGATTTTATTAAAAGAAATTTATTAAAAATATGAAAAAATAAAAAAAATATTAATAAATATTAAAATTCGATGAAAATTTGATACCAAAATCTTTGATTCGAAAACGCAAATATTAATAATTTTTGTATCAAATATTTTATTCAATGAAAATAATTCAATTAGTATGGCATAATGTGACTGGTAATCTTGATTTTAATTATTTTGAAAAAAAATTGTGATTAAAATTTTAGAAAAGTACATATTAAACAGTTTTTTTTGTAAAAAGTATAATTTCAAATATAACGAACAATTTTATGAATTTCTAAGTCAAAAGTTATTCATTATGTCAATAAATGTAGTCTAACATCTCATGTTGAGAGAAACTTCGGAATAGAGCCTTAATGGAATCAAGATGTTTCCTCAGAAATTCTTCATATAGAATAGAAAGCTGTTGATATTGATTTTGAGTGATAAAGACCAGAATCGATTCACGTCACGTATATTGGTCATTAATCAAAAAACGATGTTGCTTTCTCCTGAGATTGATTGTAAGTACCACTTCTGTTCCATCAGTATATCATTCTTTTCTGAAGTAAAAAGTTTTGGGAAGTGTGCAGGTACTATTTAATCTTTTTATCTAAGGAAAATACTACATTTACGAATGGAATTAATGGAGTTGTTATAACAATATAGTTCTCTATATCTAACAATATAGTTACCTGTAAGGGATAAAATGTGTTGCTTTAAAATGATACACTCGAAATGAAATGATAATATGAAATACAGTTCCCTGGAACAGATAAGACTGTTGAATAATTATCGTGGAACAATACAATGAAATTATCAGTAAGATTTCAATGAATAGAATTTCATTTTGTAAGAATTACTACCTCCAAACCACAGACAGTAAAATAAAGATTTGATTTCAAAGTAATGTATCTATGAATGTGTTTCATCGGATTTATGCAAATAGTGTATATTATTCAGTGTATGCATTATACTGTTCAAGTTTCAAGCATATTCTCTAAAATATGAATTATATGATGTCTGGCTTAACTTTGTAGTTTAATCTAACTATACTTAATTTATGAATTATGAAATTAATTTAAAAATTACGCAATTTTTTATATCCCATTTCAGTTCTCTATGAATGACTTTATTCTGTCAGGAGATTCATTTTAAATCAATAAATATATAATGGGTTTCTTGCATAGATAGTTAATCATGTGCTGAGTTCAGTTTCTGGTTGATTTCTCTGATAATCTCATACCATCTTTAAATAAGACTATATTTCTCAGAGCAGTATTTTTTATATAGAGCAGTGTTTTTCAAGAGTTATTCGACGAAGTGTTATTAATGTAATATTGTGTATAAAATGTTTTTGAAAACTATGTTCGCCTTACTTTTTGAGTAGTATGCATAATGATATTTGTTGTCAGTCTTTTCCTTACCTCTTTCCCACAATGGAAATTATCAAAGATATGTTTTAGTTTTGCAGACATCCACTTTTTAGTCTAATAACACAAACATAATAAATAGCAAGATATATACATGTAACTAACTTTGCTTTATAAATAATAGAGCTCTATCGACAAGTGCTTCAGTTTTTGTAACCTTCTCCCTTACCTGTACCTCATTCCGTCTCTCAAAAACAAACACCATCACCAAATTAGCGGGCATGGAGAATGCTGTCCCCCAGGCAAGCATCATACCCCTCATCTAAGACTGGAAGTAAGATGTACACCGTCTTCTAATCTGAATTTTTATTTGGTAACGTCATAAAGTAATATTTACTTACCTCAAAACAATTGCAGAACAACAATGAAAATAACAAATAATGTACATATATAACTTCACAAGAAACACTTAAAAAGCTTTCACAATAATAATATTTACATACTTAAAGTTCTAGCTGCAGTATACAAATAAAAATGTTAATTATTTGAATAACATACCAATTTCAAAAGGTAACTTAAATAAAAAGTCATTAGAATGCTATCAACTATTGGAATAACATCAAAGTTATTTGAGAATAATATATCACTTACACGCAAACATCATATTAAAAACAAAGTATATCAAAAGTATCAGAAATAATTATTTTTGAGAAGATTTTGTGAAGTTATCTATGTCTCCAACTTCTACAATGCATCAGAATTATTCTGTTTTTAGCCTGGACAATGAGAAATGGATAAATCATGCTTCCATAAAGCCAATCTCCATTTCTGTAGTTTTGAAGACAGTGGATCATTCTTCAAGAAGAAAAATCCATGGATTGTATAATCTGTAATCAATTTCACTAATGTTCCGAAGATCCCAATTTCGAATATTTTCAAACTTCAAATAAATGCATATGCTTCTCTTTTAATAGTGGGTCAGGACTGCTGAGATTTGGTCAATTTTTGGCCTGCATTGCAATCTGGAAGAATGTGGTTGCCCCTCTGATGAGACAGATATGCCTCGAAGTAGTAAAATGTATTGTATATTTTAGTCTATAACTATCCTTTAATCTTAAATTTAAAGTATTCTTTATACTTAATTTCCTTAGCCTTTTTTTCAATATTTGCATATGTTTTTTTCATTAGCTCAAAAATCATTAGCTAATTTTTAAGCTAGGAATATAATAAAATATTTATAAGTTTGGTGATTAAATCCTTTTAATATGAGTCAAATGGAATTTCACGAGCAATAAATATCTGAAATTACAAAATATTAAGAGTAAACTTAGTTGAGTCAAACAAAGCTTTGTTACACATAGACTAATGAACAAGTAGAGTAATATATCCACTTTTATTCCTATTTATATGAAGTGCGATTATTGATAACATTAAAAATGTATTGTTCTTTTAGATTGCCCAATGTGATAGAGGGATTAGAATTAGTTTAGATTTAATTAATTATCTTTGTAATTTTTAAAGTCAATCTACGCATTTCCAAATAACATTGAAGATACAGTTGGTTTGGTTGATTGGGTTTTGTAGCGCAAGGTCCAAAAGAGGACAAGCTGCGCCCATTGAAGATACAGATCTGGGAGCAACATACCTTGTTTGGAAAAGTAATAAAGAAAATATTTCGTGATAGTATCAGTCGTTTGATTATTTAGGAGTTGTAAAACAATATCCTTATAAAAAAGGAATAAAGAAATCAATATATATTCAATATAATTAGACATAGCAAATTCATGCATATTAGTGTCAAAAGTAATATTTAGAAAGCGTCAAAAATTTTCATAAGAATACAAAGAACATTTTTTTAATAGATAGCTGACTACATGTATGAAAAACAACTACCTCGTTACATCAATTAAATAATTTTATCTGCTATAGATATGAGATTAAAAAAAATACTTAATACATTGTTTGGTCTTAACTCTATTTGATTCCTCTTTAATTTATTGGATGAGAAAATTTGGCAAACTCACTTAATATTTGATTTTTAGTTTAAGTGTAGCTCTTCAGTGCTCAGGATTATTAACTACACTACTGGCCATTAAAAATTGCTATACCAGGAAGAAATGCAGATAACAAAATGATATTTATTGGACAAATATATTATACTAGAAATAACAAGTGATTAAATTTTCAAAACATTTGGCTGGATAAATCCTGAGAAATCAGTACCCAGAACAACCATCTCTGGCAGTAATAAAAGCAGTTCTACGCCTGGACATTGAGTCAAACAGAGATTGGATTGCATGTACAGGTACAGATGCCCATGCAGCTTCAACACGATACCACAGTTCATCAGACGTATTGACTGGCGTTTGGTGACGAGCCAGTCACTCGGCAACCATTGACCAGACGTTTTCTATTGGTGAAAGATCTGGAGAACGTGCTGTCAGGGCAACAGCCGAACATGTTCCGTATCAAGGAAGGTCCGTGCAATATCGGCAACATGCGGTCGTGCATTATCCTGCTGAAACGTTGGGTTTCGCAGGGCTTGAATAAAGGGTAGAGCCACGGGTCGTAACACACCAGAAATGTAACATGCACTGTTCAAAGCACCGTCGATGTGAACAAGAGGTGACCGATACGTGTATCCAATAGCACCCCATACCATCACGCCAGGTGATGGGCCAGTATGACGATGACGAATGCAAGCTGCCAGTGTGCGTTCACCACGATGCCGCCAAACACGGATGCGACCATCATGATGCTGTACACAGAACCTGGATTCATTTGAAAAGATGACGTCTCGCTATTCGTGCGCCCAGGTTCATTGTTGATAACACCATTAAAGGCGCTCTTGTCTATGACGCAGCGTCAAGGGAAGCCGCAGCCATGGTCTGCGAGCTGAGACTCGATGCTGCTGCAAACGTCGTCGAACTGTTCGTGCAAACACTTGTTGTCCCCCAAACAACCCCGTTTCTTGACTCACGGGTCGTGACGTGGTTGCAGGATCCATTACGGCCATGCGGATAATATGCCTGTCTTCTCGGCTGCTAGTGATAGGTGGCCGTTGAGATCCCGCATGGCGTTCCGTATTACCGTCCTGAATCCATCGATTCCATATTCTGCTAACAGTCATTGGATCTCGACCGACGCGAGCAGTAATACTGCGATAAGATAAACCGCAATCCCGGTACACAACAATTCGACCTTTATCAAAGTCAGAAATATGCTGGTACGAATTTCTCCTTCTTACACGAGGCATCACAACAACCTTTCACCAGGCATTAACTTTCAAATGCAATTTGTGTATGAGGAACCGGCTGAACAATTTCCTCATTTAAACACAATGTAGGTGTCGCTACTGCCGCCTGCTTTGTCCGAATGCGCTGAAAAGCTAATCATTTGCATATCACAGCATCTTCTTCCTTTCGTATAAATTTCAAGTCTGTCGCATGTCGCCTTCTTGGTGTAGCAATTTTAATGGCCAGTAGTGTATTAATGACTTTATGGTTTTCTAATTTGGGCTTTGAAAGATAGATTTTATATTTATTTCTGGCATGGTTGGTGTAATATTTTAATTGTTTTAATATTAAATTTAGGATCGATTGTTATCGATATTAAATATTGACTTTTTAAAATAAAAGTCAAAATTAAATATTGACTTTTTTGGACTTAGTGAGCTTATCAAAGTATGAATTTAAAGTAACTCAGTTTTTATTTATATTGTTAATAATTTTAAATATTAAGAATACAAGATTTGATAAATTTGTTAGCATCGCCATTATATTAATGGCAAAACTAACAAAAATAAACACCTTTATATTTTACTAAGAAGATTTATCCCAATATTCCATTAAATAAATTTGGATTATCACCAGAAAAATAGAAACAATCTAAAATAACTTTTCTAAACAAGCTGATAAAAAATAAATTGTAATTAATTAAGATATTTATTATAAAACACTTTAACGTCATATACATAAAATTGAAACATTTCGAAAATGTAAAGCATAAAAATGTTGCATGAAGTTTGAAATGGCAAATTATAGTTTGGTTATACAGCAAAATTCTTCAAGCTAGAAACAAAAATACTAAGAAAGGGGAAAAGATTTGTAAATCACAATGTCGTAAAAAAACTGATAAAATTTTAGTTTTTCAATTTGTGTAGAATACTAAAATTTTATTATAATACAAATATATATACAAATAAGATAAAAAACAATTAAAAAAAAGTCTCTTACTTAATCAAACATTTCTTAAATTTAAGGTATTATATTCTTTTATAACTTATAACGTAAATATACGAATGTAATTGATTTCGTATAATGTGGTATACCCTTATAATTCACAGTAAGGTTTTAGAATAGAAAAACAGCAATATTTCTAATGTTTCTTTACTAAAAAACACATTTTTATTTTGAGATATAAACATTTATTGAAAAATAATGTAGATTGGTGTATATTAAAAACAACTTTCTCTGTAATATATAAAATATTTTAACACGCATTATAAAAAAAGGTTATATTACTATTACATAAAATATTTCTGCATAATTTGACTTAATATATTTAAGCTAATGTACAAAATGTGTGCCACTTCAAATTACTTTCAGAACATATTTCATTCGTAAAAAACGCACAACGTATCCATTATCTAATTAATTCAGAGCTTGCTAAAATGTTACGAATAAACATTTGTTCTAGTCATAAACTTAATAAAAATGTATTATCTTTTGCTGAAAAAATTACTTTTAATGTACCAGATATTTACATGGTTATATTAAGCAAAATTAAGAGTTAGATAGCTTAAATTCCCCATAAAATAGAAAACAGAATTATATTGACCAAAGCAGGAAAGTATTAAATATTTCCCAGTAATGTGTTGATATATTTTCTATTGCATAATCTTTACATTATGCTTAACAAAGTTGCTAAAAAAATTACAATAATTAAAATTTCTTATAATGAAAATGTAAGTAATTTCTCATTAAAAAACTTTAAAGTTATAAAGCGAAATACATTCTATATATTTAAGCCATGAAATATCTATAATATCTGAAATTACTGAGACTTAAAATCTATAAATGTTTTGACATAAATTGTTAAAAGCAAGACCAAAATTAATCAATATTTTATTGCAAAATATTATTTATCAAAACTTAAGTATCAGAAATTATTTCATACAAGTAGTTTAATTTTTATTAAAAATATTTATGATTTCAGTTAAAAGTAAATCTTTAGTTTGCTCCTCTCATATTTTTGAAAATTGAGAAAATTAAAGTTATATAACATTTCTTTTTAATACGATAAACTTACAGATTCTCAAACATTAAGAAACTAAACACATGTTCGTAACTCTTAACTTCTTTTAATTCATTTTTTCTTTTACATTTATTTTTAACAAGTAAAACAACGAACTGCCATTTAATTGTGTGTTTTGATGAAATAGTAAACGCATCGCCAATATATTGCAATGATGTGTAAATTTCATTGCATTAAATGAATATAAAAGCCCACGTTTCCCGAAAACGTTATTATGCAGCAATTTTCGATTGGTTAACAATTTTTTGTTCAAAATCATTTTTATTTTATTACAATATGGAAATGAGAGTTTGAAATAAGAATGACTGATTGATTCGAAAAATGATGACTGATTTGTTCTATTTTAACACATACAATTTTACAAATGTAATATTGAAAGTAATCTGTTTTACAATAAAAATGCATATTATGCAGCGTCACATTTCAATTTTATTAAAGTAAAATATTTTGGAAATTGTGAGGATGTTCAAGCAATCATATTAACCAATAAAACTGTTAAAACTTGAAAAGTCATTGCTAAAGGCTTATAAATCTCAGTCCTGGTGAATTGTTTCAATGTTTTTATACATATTTTAAATATATATATTTTTAATATAAATTTAAATGATTTAGCCTTTATGATAAATAGTGATTTTTTCATTTCTCAGTACCATTAACTTAATGATAAACTTACAAAAGTTTTCGCATTAATTTTAGATACATTAATCCATTTAATTTTGTATATTTTTTCTTTTGACATCTAAAATATTATACGCAACATAGATTTATTCATTCTTATTAAAAATATTTTATTGATACATTTCAAAAACATTTATCTTTTCTAATAGGTAAAATATAACTAGATTTATTAATAATTACTTCAGTTAAATTTTATTGATTTATATGTATATTTTTTAATTTCAAATTTACGTAAAAATAAAGGTCAAAATGATTTACACTGCTCAAAACAATTAAAGGATACTGTGTATTTAGGTGGCTCATGTGGCTGGGAAACTTTTTAGCTGATTGATGCATAATCGTCAGACGTAGTAGATTATATGAGAAGAAATTACACATGTTTGGCAGGAAAAAAACACAATTTGTGCATATGAGAGAAAAGGAAAAAGAAAAGGTGTTTTCTTCAAAGGAAATGATTTTCAGTAGGGAGTATGGTTTCCACGGACGTCCAGCAACGTTGAACACCTTTGAGGCATGGAGTCAATGAGACTATTAATCATGAGTCGCTGGCCATTTCATTCGTACCATTCCTTCATCAGGTTAGCACGATGTGGCCTGCAGTTATCGTTCAATAAATTAAAGTCATCTCCGATTGTTGCAGCTAAAGGGTCTCTAATATTTCTGAGGATCTTATCTTTATATTGGCTACAAGTCAAAAGTCTATCTAAAATGATTATAGAGGTCTGTGCGCCCGTCAATGGAGATTCCACCATGGACCAACACTCCCCCACCACCAAATCTGACACTTTCGTGCATGAACGTAGGATTATTCCTACTGCCACGGTCCCTCCTGATGAAAATATGTCTATTATCAGGATGAACATAAAAACGGGACTCGTCAGAAAAAGAATATTACTCCATTCATTTCTCCTCCAGTTCACATGCTCTGTTGCCACTCCCTGCGGTCGCGATGGTGCCTTGATGTTAGTTTAACACATACCATCGGTCTGCGAGCATACAGATCTATGCCATGGAGCTGGTTTCGGACAGTTTGAGTTGAAACCGTGGTGTCAGTAGCCGAGCGAAGATGTTGTTGGAGAAGAGAAGCGTTCATATTTTGATGTCTCCGAGCCTTTAACACTAAATAACGATCTTTCTTGGGATTTGTAGCCCACCTATGACCTTGCCCTGGTCTTCGGTTTGCTCTTCCAGTCTCCAAAAAACGGTTCCAGATTCTGGAAATCACACTTTGTGACACTCCAATGGCTTGCGCTACTTCGGCTTGAGTTTGGCTCCCTTCTAACCTACCAACAACTCTCCAAGCTTCTGAATAAGTTGAATGACTTAGCTGAGACATCGTACACATCGAAACAAAACAATCACTGAATGCTGATCACCCTTGTCTTCATTGTCTTTCATTCAGTTGAAAGTCAAATTTCATTCACTGGCGCTGAAGCGACGTTTTGGACGTCAAACTCAAAATTTGTATACTCCACAGTTTGAAAATCAGAAAAAATTTGCATTCGTGATTTTCTTCTCCCATTTTCGGTAAAGAAATTTCGCTTATATCTTTATTTTATATAAAACTTTTAATAGCCCTTAATTGTTTTGAGCATTGTATTTCAGTTGTACTATTGTAAAAATGCAACTCATAATTTTAGAGAAATTAAATTTACAATGGTTAATATTACATGTAGAAAATTATGATACTTTGAAGGAAGATTATCTTGAGAAGCAAATAGTTATCTTATTATTAATTATTCAACCACAATTATTGATATTGGTACAGATTAGAATAATTTTCATTATATTCTAGGTAACTATGGGTCAACTGTAATAATTAACTATAGATGACATTTCAAACTATTCAATTTTAATTTCAATGTATTAAGCATTCCTTTAAATTTTAATGAAACATATAATCAGAGTTAGAATAAAAATCATGAATGTGCAAAAAATTGTCACAATGTTAAAGTTTTGTTTCTCAAAATAAAAAAAAAGTTTTATAAAATAATGTATTTTGAATTCTTATATTATGATTTCTATTTCCACGTTAGTACAAATGAAGTAACAATATGTTATCTAGCTCGAGGCATGAATATACCATTTTACTCGCTATATTGTTTAGCATTGCTACAGAAACTGAAACAAGTAATAAAAGAAGATAAAGCACACTGGAAGAATTAAAATTCATGCAAAATAGAGAAATATTTGAATAAATTGTAATTTGAGGAATTTTTAGGTCAGTTTTAATTTTACAAGAAGTAAATTATACAAAATTTTGCGTTGTTCTCGAATAGTCTGCGCAGTGGACTATGAAAGAATGGACTATGAAGAGAGGACTTTCTTTCATAGTCAAAAACTAGGAAGTGTTTTAGAAGATGAAAGAGCTTTAAATTCATAGCATGAGGCAAAAAAGCAAAAAAGTCTAACATTTGATCTATAATGCAATATGAGTTCTTGCTTTAGCGGATCCTATTGAGAGCAGACATGAAGAACTAGGTGTTATTTCTGTTGTTTCTTCATGTCTGGATTTTCGGAGAAAACATGTATATGATGAAATAATAATTCAATATAGAGACAAATCAAAGGGTCTTTTGGTTATTTTTTAAACTCTCCTTGTTCTAATACTTAATACATCATAGAAGATTGCTTGATGGCTAAAGTGCATATGCGAGGACAAAATTTGATGATTGTACGACTTGTCCAAATTGTTCCAAAGGTATCATTGTCTTCTATTCAACGTTCTACAGCCTCTTCCAGGGTACCTTCCAGTATTTCATGCAGTTTGTCGGAGTTATTCTCACAGCGGTCTCTAAGTCGTCTGCCTCTAAGTATCGGCGGAAGCTTTTCGAGAGATGTTGCAGCTAATCATCACAACTGCCATCAAATTGGCATCAGATTGGGAGAGAGGAATACCGCTATATTCTTGAAACAGGCAATCATCATGTTTGAGCTATGGAGAAGCATGGGCCAGCAGTCTCAATCTGGCTTGTTTTTACAAAGGCATATAGCTCTAATCTGTGTGAGGGTGTGATGTGCTATCGTATGATAGCAATTCAGCTTTACTTATAATCCATACATCCTTAACTTCTCAAGGAAACCTTAAAGCCATACTATCCTCTAACCAAGATATCGTTGAACTGTTAAATATATAATCCTTATGACAATATTAAATTAGGTTTAAATATATTCATTTTATAATGCATTAATATAATGCATACCTTTAAGGTTTAATATAATGCATTACCTTTCATGACACGTCATACAGGAGACAGTTTCTAATATGATAATATTAGGTTTCTTACCACTCGTATATCTCTGAACTGCCTTCCTGTCTTAAATATTCTTCATTGTCCAGCAAGGTCTACAAAATTTTCTCAAATTGAACACTTGTAGGACATGATCGGGGACGAAATTAAGGCTACCCAAAATATATTAGATCTTGAACATCTACAGGTAACTGCCTGACAAAATGTATCTCAAGATAACGCAAAGTGCCTCTATCACTATTTACTTAAGCGTATACAAGCATGTACTGGAACCAGAAAGGGCCTACTTAATTGAGATTTAACCAGTAACCATGAGCCGCAAGTGGAGTTGATTGGCTTGATTTATTTCATTTTATTACCAATGTATGAGATTTACATATTTATTAATTAAAAACAACCACTTTTTACCTGATGCTTCAATTGCTCTGCAAAATAACAGTAATTATTAATATTGTAAAAAGTGATAAACTGACTCTACAATATTTGAATTTAAATACGTAAAATCACATTTAATATTTTCATTCAGCTACAATTTGCAATTAAGTGAGAATTAGGAGGTAATTAATATGTTTATGTTAATAAAACTGATTCATTATATTCTTGAAATTGTAGTTTTCCAATTCAATAAATTATCTGAATGTTTTGAAAACAAATGTTACACACTTATTAAAAAATAATAAAAGTGTAACTAGAATAATTTTCTATTGTATACAAAAGTGCTACGTTCACACTGGATAAATATTTATAGTTATCAAATATTGACAATTCTTACTATATTATGAAAAAATAATTTTCTAAAAGAAAATCATCAAAAATTTGTTTTTATAACTGCATAAAGTAAAACAACTGGTAATGAAATTTTACATCTTATAAATAAGATAAGATAAGTTTAAAAAAAGTAATCTAACTGAAAGGAAATTTTGAAAATACTTAAAATAGGAAATAGGTAACTGAATATTGTTTAATATATTTTAAAAGTTAAGTAAAATTTTTCCCACGTACAATTAATAGTTTTGTTTGCGTTACAAATGATATCTATAATAACAGTAAAACTCAGTAAGCTAAAAGTTTTATGTTGAAATCAAACTTACAATTCTGAATACAGAGTAAGTAAGAGAACATCAATCAATGTCAAATAGTTTAAATCGTTTCTAAAACTATTTTGCTCTGGATATTTCTTTTTTTTTTAAAAAAAACTATATTTATTCTTAGAACTTACGGTGGAAATTGTCATGAAAATCTTGCATCGTTTTTGTCATCTGGAGAAATGTTTAAATCAATTTGAAGGATGAAAATAAATTCTTAGAAAATTTCGACAGTAGTTTTTGATTTGTATCTTGATTCATTCCGATTAAAAGAAAGTGGAATGATAAATAATTTAAAATGTATTTACAAGGTTTATAAAATGGATTATTGTTATTATTTTAAATAGTTCTCTTATCTTTTTCTTATGTTACTTGCTTTAAAGTAAATTATATAAGTAGCATTTAGTCTTCTAACAATGAAACGAAAATGTTTATTAGTATCACTGATGTAAAATTTAACTAACTATGCATATCATTGTGTGAGATTTTAAAAAAATGTAAAGCTTTAGTTAGTATAGGTTTATGAAATTGTGACAAACAAAATCGATGTCAAAAGCTTTTTTTTTAATTGGAATACTTTATGATAGACATCACAAAAGTTTTAAATTCTAAATCTAAATATTAAAAGAAGTGAATTAGGTAATAAGAGTAGAAATTGATTTCCTTGAGCTATGTAAAAGCATATTTATTTCTAGTTATTGAAATTTTTTCTGTAGAAAGGAATATAAATTATAGGTATTTACTATAAATATATTGTATTATAAAAAATAAATTGATAGTTGAATGCATGAAAAAGTTTGGAAAATATCTATTAAGTTTCTAAATTCTGAAACCAACTTATAGGCATTGTAAAAAACAGTTGAATTAACTGAGTATTAAATTTACCTGAATGTAGTAGACAAATATAATATATTAGCTGTGTGAGATTTTAAATTTGGGGAACAATTTGTAGGCTGAATGAAAAATGAGGCATTATACTCTATAAGATTGACCCAACTTATATTTATATTTCATTCATGATGAGATGTTTAGAATGGACAATGTAATGCATGGCAAGCGAATAAGTGAAGTTTTACGTCAGATTCTATATCTCAAAGTTAACGACTAATGCAAGCTGACACTATTCATTTTTTTATATGTCTTTCTTCATATGAATGTTTTCTTAACTAATGTGTATTAAATTTTTCTATTTATTTTACAAGCAACAGATTACCAGTCTCATGAACCATTATATCCTACGTAGCACTACTTTACGCACGCCTGCCTTTTGTGTAACTCCAACGAATACAGTTACAATGTTACTGACAATCCATTATGTTTCAAATAAGGGCAAACATTTATTATTTAAAATTGCTTCTAATATTTACGGACATTCTTTGGTACGCAATGTAACTAATCTATTATAAAATGTAAGAAGGTCACATTTCTTTTTTTCAAACTTAATTGATGAAAATTTATTATTCTAAAGTATCACATTTGGTACCAGTGTTTGCAATCATGGATTATACGTCCATCTGACATGCATGAAATTTTAATCAATATAAGTTTCTTTGGAAAGTAAACTACAGTCTGAATAGTCCATGATTTATTTGGAGAAAAAATTCTGAAATTATGTAACTAAGAGCTCTTTCTCTTTATTCTAAATGTATCATGATCTATATGTAAGCAAGGCACAGTCATATAAAATCTCATAAAGTTAAATAAGTTGAATAAATTTTAATATTACAAATAACACAGATAGAGTAACTAAAATAAGTTTTTGCATTTAAAATGGAAGTACTCACTCAATGACGAAGAGCAATTTAAAAGCCAGTATATAAATTTGGCACACACACTCAACTGTCCTTACCAAAATAAGTAAACTTGCATTTATATTTTTATATAATATATATACGGAAAATTGAACAGTATTCTGATTACATATTTAAAAATGTGTTTTGCGAAATAGATTGATATTTTATGTCTCCGAAATAATTATAATATGCAACAAGAATTTTACAATTTTCAAATTAAAGTCCAATTTCTGCAATTTTTTGAATTCCACACATTTTTAGAATTGATTGATTTCTTTGTAATAGAAAAAAAAATTCACTCATTTGTTATTACATATTCTTAGTTTTAATGAAATGTTAATACAATGTCAAGAAATTTTAAAATACTACATTAAAATTTAAACAATGAGTTTGAAACATATAATATGAAATTGTTTATTACTAAGAAAGACACATTTAAATTTATTTGGTAGGTGAAATGCTTTTATAATGATTCTAAAATTTTTCTGATACATATCAAACATTTCTGTAAATTTATATTGTGCAAGTTTAAAATATCAGTTATTCAAAAGTTATTTACTTTCATAAGCAAATGCAAAACAGCAGTTATTCAAAAATTATTTATTTTATTAAACTTGCAATTAAATTTTAATAAATAATTTTTAATTCTTCAAGATAAATTACATTTTACTTATATTAATTTAGTCTCTATTCAAAATGTACTCATTGCTTATTTTAGAGCTCTCTCTCTCTTTTTACCCATATTTGTAATATAAATAATTTAAACAAAGCTTCGTACATTTAATTTATAATTAATATATGACTTTTATAAGGGATAGATTTTTAAATATTAGTTGTACTAAAGCATCAAGTGTTTTAACTTATAAAAAGAAATATGCCTGTGTTTTGCCAGGAAAACTAAAAAAAAAATTGGTTTTCAACAAAAATTTGATTTAGTTTTGCAATTTTACAAATAATTGTTTCTAAGATAATATGAAATAATTATCTACTTTTTTAAAATGTATATTATCATATTGTTTCATCTATCCTAATAACTCTGAAACATCTTATCTTTTGAAGATATAACATAATAAAATATTTAAGTAAAATAATAGTAAGCAATAAATTAGAGCCTTTCCCTTAAAAATTATTATAAAAAAACAGGGAAGGGTTTCGAATGCAATTTAATGAAATGTAAATATATTTGTATTATTTTCTATAAATTGCATTAATCAATCAAGTTAATAAATATGCGGAGCAAAATTTATTTCAACAATATAGTCACATTTGTTTACGTAGGTGATTTTCATGATAGTCGAAAAAAAAAAGTATAAAAAGACCACGTTTGCACGATTATCAATGAATCAAAAAGCGTAATAAAAATATCAAAATTAAAATAAATATAAATTTTGAGGAAAATGTAAATCAAGCCATTACCATGAACACTTTCGTGCATTTTGTTAGAAAAAAAAGTTATTTATGTTTGTAATTTCGATTCTGCAAGCCACAAGTTTTAACTCACATTTTAATGTTCTTCATTTATTATTCATTTTTTACTTTTAGTCCTGTGATATGCATTCTTCTTAAATAATTTATTTCTGAAAATATAATTTTGCATTTACAGAAATTTATTCTTTTCCTCAATGTTTTTACACATTTCTAATGTAAAACATTCTTAAATTAAATGCCTACTTTGAATAAATGTAATCGTATCCATAAAAGATTTTAGAAACTTGTGTGGACTATAAACATTAAGTAATCTAGCAAATTGTGGAAAATGTATGAGTTTTACTTATATTTATTTTATGGGTTAGTTTCCGATATTGCACAATATCGACAAAACCTTTAAAATTAATTGATTGAGAATTTTGTTGCTTAATTGAATGAAAAAATTGAGATTTTTTACTATAAAAGTGATCAGTCTCGGATTTTAATTAGAAAATTAAAAAACAATGAAATGATAAAATTAGAATTTCTTGTAATTCTCTATATTAGACAGAAATCTAGTTTAATAGTTTAAGTGATAATAACAGTTTAAATGTTGTAAAGGTAATTTATCTCTATTTCATATATTAATAGCATTTTTATTAATTATTCTATTTAATATAAAAAAATGCCATATGGTATGTGTCCTTTATGGAATATTCTCAGTTAAATTTAAAAATGTTCAAAAACATTTAATAAATTAATAATGAATTTTTTTCAAGATTTAACATACTTAAATTGTTATGCAATTTGAACATCATTTCCAGACAGTATTTTGAGAAATTGTTGAGATTTGTATCAATCATTTGATTATTTCTCTAATATTTATTATTCATTATATATTATTTCAAGTTAAATATAATATACATGTTGCTATGCTATATTTTTCAAGAATCACTAAGTGCATCATATTGATTTTAAATCAAAACATTGTATCTAAGTATACATATTAATAATATATGTCTGTACCTTTCATATATTTTCATGTTTGTAAAAATAAATCGAATTTTCAATTTAATATTTAATTTGTACTAAAAAAATAAAAAAAAAAACCTATACTTTCATTTTTGAACTTTTGCTCTTAAATATCTACACACTTTTACGTATCTAGTTGTTATTACTTCAATATAATTTATTGTGTTAAGAAACCAAGACTTATTTTTATATATTAATTATATAAAAAAGAGTAAATGTTCAAGTTTAAATTTTTAAATTTAGATTTCCTATTTAACATAAATTATTATTTTTCTAATTAGTATATTTGGAATTAATCATAGCATAAATCTGAATAAATTCATTCCTAATATGAGCTCATTTTTTTTCATTATTCAACTCAATAAATTATTTTATAATAATTATGACGCTGTTCACAGTTATTTGATATCCATCTATTAAATACGAAGAGTCTTAACAAGTTTAGATATTTAGTTAATTACAAAAGCGGTGTTTGCTTCATCTAAAGTTGTGCATATATTAATAATCTTCAATTTATAGAAATATTTCGTTTTTTGTGTTTAAATTTTAAATATGTATAGAAAGATTGTTTTTCATTATTTAGCAGATATTCTATTCTAACGTCTAAAGATTAGTTGAATAATAGTATTTGGTATTTGTGAAGAATACTTGAAAAGTATTGCGTGTAAAGAAAAAACATGAATTGGTTATTTAAACAAAGAATGAAAAATATTAAAGAGAGAATTTTATAAATAAAAGATCCAATTTTTTTAAAGATAGGATTTTATCCTATTGATTCTTTCAATTTAACAAATGAAGTTTCTTGTTGCTTTTTTAAAACATTCATCCGTTTTAGCTTATATGTTTGTAAGTAAAATATCTACAAGTTTTAATCAAATAGAAAAATTATTTCATTATATATATTAAAAATATTGCTTTCATTAACAAAGCATACAATAGATGAACATAAACGACAACGTAAATTTCATCGTTGTCATATATATTTTAATAACGGATTTTTCATAG
Organism: Latrodectus geometricus; assembly: GCA_026290005.1. Lineage (NCBI taxonomy): Eukaryota > Metazoa > Arthropoda > Arachnida > Araneae > Theridiidae > Latrodectus > Latrodectus geometricus. The sequence goes on from JAPDSC010115382.1 coordinate 473,779, forward strand.
TTTCTCAGACTTTAAGCATTTTTTCTCTCTGTGTTTACAATTGGCACTATATAGTTTAGTTATAATTTTTATTATGTACACTAATCCTGAATGTTAATCTTCGATGATTTCTGTTATTAAAAGTTCTTCAAATTAAATGATTCCAAAGTCAAAATGAAGCCAAAGTCAAATTCTTGGAATCAAAACTATTAAAGATTGCAATTTCGAAATATATACAGTTACTAATAATCTTTGTTATATATTTAATTAATGTTTAAACCATAATTTAAATGAAAAATTAAAAGTACTTAAAATGGTGTGTTAAAATAAATTCATTAATTTTCTTCATCCGTGTAACCAGCCTTAAGTTCTAAATTAACATTTCATCTATTTACGTGTGCTATGATAAAATCTGGAATCATTATTTTTAATAATAACTGAAAAAATATTTTAAAAATGTATTAGAAAATATTGTTGGTAAGTTTAATTAATAAACAAAGAGCATAACTGAACTATGGAAAATATTCCTTTGACACTCTTCAAGATGCTGGTTATGAATGCAGGAAATCAACAGTTCTCTAAGATGTTTCTTTTTTGTATATTTCTTTCAGATAATTGTAGTTAACTTTTTCTTATTTTAAAGGGAGATAAAGGGTAAATAGCTAAATGTTTTGAGAATAGTCATTTGAATTTTATGATAATATTCAACACTATCTTTAAAATTAATATTTACGATAATATGAAGGTCTAAGAAAATTTGAGCTTAAAGACCAATTTTCTGAGATTTTAATTGTGTTCTCCCTGGCTGTTGAATTTTTTTTATAAAAAAACATTACTTTTGTAAGCCTCTGAGCTTAATATAATGGTGTCATAAAATATGGGTAACAACTTAATAGGAGTAAAATGAATAAGTTTAATAAAGTTAATAAAAGACTGAAATTGAAAGAAAATTCTAAAATATCTTTATAAAAAATAATCTGTAAATAAATATATATGTAGTATGTTTATATGTTTGTAGGTACTAGACAGTTAGATGTATGTGAAACAGTTATTTAAGACAACACATAGGTTTAAATTTAACATTTACTATTAATTATAAGCAAATGGGGAATTCAATATTTAACTTTAATAGTGAGCATTTAAAAACATAAAATAATACCATTTCAAACTGAAAATTATTTTAAACCAAAATTTATTGGAAGGACACTAAGAAAACCAAATGTTTACAAACTCGATATTTCGTGTTTGAAATGATCAAGTGTTTATTCTGTATAAATATGATAGATATTTGCTTAGAAATGTTCTCTCAGTAAACAACTTAAATTTTTTTAAGTTCAGAGGTATGCTTGATCTGTGATTTGTACAACAGACACGTTAAGAAGATTGAAAAGAATCGGAAAAAATATCACTTCAGAAATGGTAGTTTTAAATAAATAGCTTCTCTCGATCATATGTTATATTTTTATAGAACTGAAATTTTAAAGGTAAATATTTGTGTCAGAAATTCACATCAACAACTTCTGGAGGTAAATGTTAGCAATGGCGGAGACAAAGTTCTTTTAAATCATCTTTTCAGCAAAAACATTTTCAGACAGATATTGTACTTAGGGGAAAAAAACTCAACTTGATTATTTTAATTAGGTTTATTGAAATTCAGATATGACTATCTATTATTAGAAATATATTAACTTAATGACGGAATTTTTAGATAGATATTTTGTACATTTTCTTGAAGCAAATGAGAAGAATTAGATTTCACAATTGAAAAATGTCATATGAATGTTCTTTCCTTTGTTGAAACTGAATTGTATTACATAAAACTAAAAACAAATTTCTATCTGAAGACTGCCATATTACTTATATAATTAGTATTTATTAGTTAATATAGTTAACTTTATTGAAATAATTTGTGAAGATAAAAAGCGAAACTATTCACATTCATCACGTTATACAATAAATTCTTGTAAAAATAGCGTTATAAAAGGTTTTTATAAAGTAATAGTGACTGATTATATTGACAATACTAAGTGATATATATATAATATGCTAGATTCCTCATTTGGAATTCTTTTTACAAGGATGGAGTCTTTTTAGAATATTGTATTATGCTTCAAATAATAAGAAAAATACTGATAAGCAAATGTTGAAATTTGCTTTGAGCCTAGTACTAAGAGGCATTTGGAATCCGTCTATGACTGACATCTGAGTAGAAACATACTGTGAAGAGTGTTTTGCATAATTATATACTTAAGGTATCATTAGTCATTAAACAAGTTAGCTTGCAGTTCGTCCGGTATCACCCACAGTGTGACTAGCAATTTTTGAAAACTCATGCTCTGACCAGTTAAACATAAGAGAGTTAAACACAGTTGAACACACGAGAGGCATAATATCGACTTTTTAAGACGAACCATGTTTCTGTTTATAGAATTCTGATGACTATGTTCTGAGGGACCCAAGGAGAACGCTTGTATGTTAGTTATATTTAATATCATCATAGAAATCTTGTATCTGATGAGCAGTTCTTTAGCATACGACACATATATGCATAATTCAGATTGATGTTAATAGGAATAATTTACAAATGCATGATTTGCATTGATCATAATGTAATGGGCGCATTTTATAAACATCATAAATAATCTGCCCTAAAGCCGGAAGTTGTGTATCTATCGGCGAGGTCTGCAAAAATCACCTTTTAACAAGATAACACAATAACTCATATTGCACTTATTGTTTTGACTTTACTGGATACAGAGTGTTTGAATGTTTCCTGGCATACTTGGTATCCGGATTTCTTACGAAATGAAAATATCTGGCCATATAGATTGCTGAGAGATTATTCCTCTATTCTTCTCCAGCTACTACGTTGCTCAAGTATGGCATAGATTTGAAGCACATGGAATGATTTCTCTGTCTCTGTCATCCAATTCAACTCCATGCCTATTGAGCTCATTTAGGAATCAATGACAGCAACATGGCAAACGGTTCTACTAAATGACCACCCTATCACTCATTAAAGTATATGAAAATTTATTTATTTATTCATAATTTATTTATTTATTAATATATTTATATATATATATTCAAGTGGCAATAAAACTGGCTTGTTTGCCAAATACCTTGTAATGATCTCACAAGCACGTAAAAGTGCTACAATATGAAGAGGTACTAATTGATTATTAATAACTGACTGTGTTCTTGAGGCAATTCACATTATGAATCCAGCAAAGTAATAGATGTAATACATAGGCATTAGAGGTGATTAGTATCTTTTTTTGAGAGACTTTTTTTTTTTTTTTTTTGAGATGTTTATACTGGAAAATTAGATAACCAATAAAACCATTGGATGAGTGATCTCGTAACCTCTGGAAAGCTATATTTATTTCTAATTAACTCTGTTCATTACCTTTATATATGCATGAACAGAAAAAAATCGTTTATTTTAGGAAGAGGCAAACAATTTTTATAAAATATGAATGCAAAATTTTATTAGTTTTTGTAATATTTTAATGTTTTATTAAAATATTACAAAAAGTAATATCAAAGATTTGTGACTAGTTTAAAAATACTTATAATTTTTAAAGAAGCGCAAGTAGTAAAATTTATAATTTATTTGAAGAATTTAAAATGTAATATTAAACCTTTAGGATACTACTTAAAATTTAACAAGTATTGTATGGACATATAAAAAATATAGGGGATTTTTTTGTCACCTTCTTATTTTTGCTGCATTATATTATAAACGAATCAACATTAACTACTTTTAATAGAATGTTGTTTTAGATTGTGCGAACGTTTCTGACATATCATTTATTTTGTCATGATACAGAAAAATAGTCTGATGACATTTTAAGTGAGACTATGAATACTAAACGTATGTACAGAATGAGAACATCAATCATTGTCAAGTTATATTCTTTATTATTAAAATTAGCTTTTTCATTGCTGAAAATAGGATTTTACATGAATGATTTTACAAATAGTTCATTAAAGAAGTTATGATTATTTTTTATCATGTACTACAGTATCAGACACGATATCTCATTAAAAGCTTCTCTTATTAAATATTAAGTACAGTATACATTTGGAAAGAAAATATTGAAGAAACATCTTTTTTATGAAAATTCATATTATTTTTTCATAGTATTTTAAAATTTTATGAATTTTTAGTTCTTAATAAGGTTAATTGTAATTGCTGTTATAATTTATAAGAAATGTTATTAATTATTACAGAAAATATTTGAAAATTTCTTGATAATTAAGAAAACACTTATAACAAGCATTAAATTATGTAGTTTTATTAAGTGCAATTCATTTACATAATAAAGAAAAATATTTATAAATATTTTTGATATTAATGTAATTTTCATGAATAAAAATATAAAAAATACATTATGGAAACAATGTTATTAATTAGTAAGCCTAGACTTTAATATATATTGTATTATCAATGGATTAAAATAATAAAATATATAAACAGTCTTACTGAGTGAAATTCATTGTCATAAAATTTCAATTTCAAGACCCACAAATAGTTACTAGACAACTAAGTATGAGAGCAACGAAGTTTTACTTAATATGTTTTCAAATGTATAATTATTTGTGCAAATTCATTAATTTTAAACCATGATATTAAGAATTACTTTATAGTTTTATATGCTTAAAATCATATTTTATTATTATATTATAAATGAATATATTAATAAATATTAATCGACTAATATGATTAATTACATGTATAAAAATCATATTTAATTAGAATACCAAAAAAATTAGTAATTAAAGAATTAATTCAAGAAACATGAAGAAATTTAAAAATAAAACTTTTATTTCAATTTTCAAATGTTTAAGAATTTAAAAAGAACAAGAACATCGATATAGCAATATTGTAAGAAAATGATCTTTCAACAAAATTTAATATCGATTTGAAGCAATAGGTATCTAAGAGAATTGAAATTTTAAAATTTGATTATAATAATAAATATTTTTTGTTAATTAGATAATTTTATAAAATATTGAGAATTTAAAGGAAGTAAAATATTTATTGAGATGATTTTACTGATTTTGATCAATTTTGTGTCTAAGACATGTTTATAGGCAAAATTCATTTTTAAAGAAGCTAAAAAATTCAAGATTCGAAATTTTTCCCAAACAAAAAAACCATTGGAAAAACAAATAAACTTTCATATTATAAAAATATATGAAAGTTTTCAGACTAGAGAAGAAAAATTTATATATGATTCAAATTTCAGTTATTGAAAAAAATACCATATTCAGTTTAGAGACTTTCACCCATAAAAAAATAATGGTAAAAATGCTTCTGTCAAAACGAAATATATATTTAGAAAAATTGACTTTTTACTTTATATTTACTATAATACATGTTTAAAATTTGTGTTGTACTAGTAGGAAATACTTTAATCTAGTAAAATCATACAATGAGCTCTTATATAAATATATTGTTCTGGAAATCGTGATAAATTGAGAAATAAATTGAAAATTCCCTTATGCCTTTTCTGAGTTCTGTTGTTTTAAGAACATTTTCAACGAATAAATATATTTGAAATTCAGAAATCTCAGAAAATGGAAGTTATAGCTCTTTAGAGAAGCTATTACTTCTACAACAAGAAATTGAATATGAAACATTTTATGTTTGTTCCTATTAGTTTATCAGCTCAATTTGAATAAAGAAGGACCGAATTATTACGCCATTAAAAAGCTACGAACTTGTTGTTAATTTTCTTTATTTAAAAAAAAGTATAATAAAATAAGTACTTCCTTATACAATTAGTCAAATTTATAGAGAGACTTGTAATCAGAGTCAGAATATAGTTCTGTATGTCCTTGTCATCATCAATTATGCTCTTGTAGAAGAAAAATTTAGGTTTATTAGTAAAACTGATTCATGAAAACAGAAGTAATATTTTAGCTTCACTGCATAAATATTGCTGTTTAAAGGAATTGAGGGAAAGAAGAAAAAACAAGGGAAGATAAATTCTGGAAGAAGAAGAAGTTTTAGAATAGGATGTACTGCAAGGGAGGTTGTGGAAAACTGTTGTGAACAAAACTTTTGAAAGAATCTGTTCTGCCATGGTTCAAACTGTTGTGTATAATGTTAAATACGAAACAAGATTATTATTTATCTTCATAATCTGGCAAAAAATGTAACAACTACATCTTTGAACTCGATCAATTAAAACTCAATTCAGTTTTTGGTTGTTTTATTTTCATAACAATGAAGTATACTTTAACATTAATTCTGAGCCTTTCTTCAATAAAAGTTAAATGAAATATCCGTTAAAAACTACATCTAGTTCTCATTATTTTACTACAACTGCTTGATCAATATCACATTAGTTAATAATTACTTAGTACAAAAAGTTCTATAACCCAGTTGAATATGGTATCTGAAAAAATCCACATAGTGTAATTGCTACAACCTCAAAACCACCAAGCATATCCCAATTTAACTTAAAGAGTTTTGACGAGAAGCGTTGTAAATGGCATTTAGGCTCGAAAAAATCCACAATCACATAAAGCATACTTTTCTTTAGATGGAGTTGGCAAAAATGAAAGTTTTCCCATTTGTGATTTTTTTATCTTCTATTGTGCTTCGTTCAAAATTGACACTTTTTGGCTGCACTACTAAATATTGTTAATTCACTTTTATTCTCTATAATCTCGGTTTTCTTTCCTTTGAATCTTTCATTCCTTATAAAACATGCTCGGTCATGAATGCACTATTTAATGAATTCCCTTGATATCTCAGCATTTGGGTTTTCTGGCGCAAGGTTCAGAAAGGACAAGCTGCGCCAAAACTTTCTTTAAAGCAACTGGTTTCATATAAGGGGGAGTAATTCCTTTTACTAAGCAGAAATGTAAAGAACCACTTCGAACAAGTTAGGGGAAAATCGAGTAATATCCTTGGTTCACCAGATTTAAATTTTCGAAATTTCTGATTGTGGGGATTCCAGAAGTATTGTATTGATATAGGATATCATGAATTATCGCGACGCGCATAAGTTATCAATTTCAAGAAATGCATTTTTTAGTTCAAATTTATTAGATATAAAATAAATATTTTTCGTTCACACGATCGTCAGTAGGCTTGATTCCACCATTTGAGACTGTGTGTCCTAAAAAGTCATTTTCAGGCTTTGCAAAAACACATTTGCGGATTTTGAGTGTTAGACCATATTGAAGAAATTTGTTGAAAACTCTTCTTAGGTGTTGTAAGTGTTCTTGTTTGTTACTTGATGCTATTAGGATATCATTATGTACATGAAGCAAAAGTTCAATCAATGTGAAACCTAATGCATAAATCTTTGAAATATTTATGCAGCATTTCTGTTACCAAATGTTATTATCGGAAATACTAACAGTTCAAAAGGGGTACATATTTCTCAATATCTGAGGTTCAAAAATTATTTGTTGATATGCAATTTCAAGATCTAATGTTGAATATGTGTTGCAACCTTCTAATTGATGACTAAAATCATGGATATGGAGTATTGTGTAACGATCTGCTTTGTAACTGCATTGTGAGTCTAACATTATCACCACATGGTCTCTGGTCACCATTCTTCTTTTTTACCAGGTGTAAAGGGCTGGACCAACTGCAACTAAAAGATCGGCAAATGCCTTGTTCAAGCATATTCTCAAATCCATCTTTTGCTATTATAAATTTGTCTGGTGCCAACCTGCCGACTTTGAAGTGTTTGGAGTGCCTTTTGTAATTATACAATGAGCAACATTATGCTTAGCAACTTCTGTTCCCCTTTCTACCTTCCTTGATATGCAAGGCATTTAAATTCCCTAGTTAGGACTGGATATCAGGTTCAAGTTGACTACAGTCCAAAAGTGTTAAAAACGGTAAAGGATCTTTTATCACTCACAAGTTGGAACAGCCAGTGATGTTAATGGGCTAATCAAACGTTTACATTTAATGCCAACAAGTAAACCAAACCTCTTAAGAAAGTCATCTCCAATAATGGGCTTCGAAACGACTGCGATAAATTTTTTTTTTTAAAATTTTTCTCTCAACTCTAAGAAAAAAACTTTCGAATTTTATTCTTAACACTAAATCCAATTTAAGAAGTTTAATTTCATAAGTTCTTATGGGCGTTAAATTTGCAGCATAAAGTTTAAATTCTATTGATAAAAGTTTATTCGGTTATTAAGTAGGAATGACAGAAATATCAAATAAATAATGGTGATTGCTGGTTTTATCAAAATGGAATAGGCAACAGTTTATTTGGCTATTGTCGTTGGTCTCTGCAATCAGCTGGCCTTCTAGTTTTCCTAAGAAGCGATAGTTTTTTTTTAAATTCACAGGATTCAATACATTTATTTGCATTTTTTTCCAAATTCAAAGTGACACCAACAAAATTTGTAACGTTTTGACCTAGATCTGGATCTACTACGATATGATAATTCATCAAGTTTCTTAGTTATTGACGCAATACTTGCTTCTAAAATATCAATTATACTATTTTCAGATATTGTTGATTTATTGGCACAAAGCATTCCTTTATTAATAGAGCATAATTCTCTTGCATTATAGATTGAAATAATTTTATCTGCAATTTCTGTAATAACATCTAGCCGATCCTTGTTAATTGAATAAAATGCTTGTGATTGAGGTGGCAGTCTTTGGAGCCAAAGCGACTTAATTACCTCTTCGGATGTGGAATTACAGCCAAACCTTTCATTTGTCGTAATAAATCAGATGGGCGTTTATTTCCAAGGTCTAGATCTGTTAGTAACTTTTTTAGGCGTGATTCTTCAGTCAGTCTATTGAGTAATGCATTTTTTAAAGCATCATATTTTCCCTCATGTGGAGGATTTAAAAGAATAACGACTACAAACTCCAAAATATTTTTATCTAATGCTGCAATCACATTATATTTAGTTAAATCTAGACTTATTCCATTGTTTGCAAATTGCGCTTCCAATTGAAAAAAATCCACAATTTAGGTTTTTATTGTCAAAATATTGGTGGATTTATTGCAATTCGAAGTAATTCAACAGCTTCGTTTTGAGATTGAATATCGTTGCATTATATTTACTTATTTTCTAAAATAAAATATTAATGTTTTAATAAATTGTAATTTAATACGTACCTTTTATTAATGGAATGGAGAAACATTTTTCTTCACGAAAATAAATTCAGTCACATTCAGGTCACCAGGGTTATTTGTTCGATGTGGTGTATAGTGATGATATTAATATTACGTGAATTTCAGAATAAATAACAAACATTTATTTTCCATACATTATTAGGTATTAGATGAGTTCAATATTAGAGGAGAAATTACATAAATAGTTTTATAAATATTGATATAAACATTTTAGTATAGAACGCTGGTAAGCATAAACTGTCAGAACAATGTAATAATAGAACTCCATAAGACTGATAATTTAAATTTAATATCAAAGAAAAAATACTAAAATTAAAATAAAGTGAGGCTTTGCCCTAGCTCAATTGATTTATTGTATTGAATCTTGATATGAACTCCACTACACATTCACAAATTGCTGATATTTTACTGATTTTTCTTGGCACAGAAAATGTTTTTTTTTCTGCCATTCTGCATATTCTACGGATTCCTACACAACAGAGTATATTAAACCAATAATTAGGAAGGGACATCTTTTCATGACACGGAATACATTGCGTTCGAAATTTGTTACTTTCTGTTGATGCAGCATTGGTACTGTCATTTGTACATGTTGTCCAATCTCAATTCAATGTCCAGAGACGTAAGAGATATTATTTCTTCTAGCTGTATTTATTATAGATCTTGGTTTTTCACAGACTCTAAGTTTCTGAATTTCTTGCAAAATTTAATCCCTTGCAAGATCTATTATAATATATTTATCCAATAGCTAGCATTTTTCCTACAATTTTATTTCTGTTGCACCAGTATACTAACTTGGACTTTTTATGCTATATCCTTATTCCCATTAAATATTTTTTTATATTTTTATACTGTAGGAATCTATAGATCATGTTGATTACTTAATATCTTTGCTTGTATACTCCCACAAAAATGTCATTTATTTAAATTGGAAAAAGCTCTACCCTTTCAATGAATAACCTAACTAAGCAAATGACTTATATAAAATGGTGTTTTTATTTTAAACCTATATTATATACTAGCAGAGATCAATAAATTATTATAAGCTGGATTAAGAAAAAATCACTGATACATTGTATGTAAGCTATGAACACCTTTTGTCATTCAAAGTGGTTTTGATTAACGCAATGAAATAAGCTTAATCAAACGAGAGAAATATGTTTTAAAGGGCAAACTGGAGATTTATTTTTCAGTATAGCAAAAATATATAGTTTTGTTTCAAGCCTTATTATTACAGTTTTGTATGTTTCCTTACATTGGTATTTTGATCTTTGTTGTAAAATAAAATTTACCTTTAAATTAATTCTCTTAATATTTTATCGAAATAAATTATTCATCTTATGTAATTTCTTTGGATAGAATATTTCTATAAATTATTTCACTTGAACTTGTTATGGTTTTGAAATAAATGAAACTTTTCAAAATTGGTTTAAACAATGTTATCGCTTTCATTTTCACAACAGTAGCTCATGACTTTATTATTTCTTATCTTTTTAAGATGATTCACTATGATAATGATATATTAATATGAATATAATGATATGAAAAATTTACAATTTAAATTTCATTCCAATTTACTAAACTCTAAAGTTTCTGAAGAATTTATTATTGAAAATAAGTAGTTTTATAATTCCGATTTTACATTGGTTTGTAATTAAGGTTTTCTTCTATATAATTAGCAAAAAATGTTTTCTGATGCTTGAGTAATTGCATAATTGTGCCTAAAATATTTCTTCGTTATAATGTGAAGGCTATTTTTTGTTGTTGTCGATAATCCCTTAGGAAAATGAGATTAAATACAAAAAATTGCCTTATCACCCAAATAAAATTAAGGATTAGATTCAAATCTTCATATAAACTAATGTCTTTTTAATCTATTGAAAATAAATCTTCTAGTATAAGTTTCAAATTAAACATGACGTGTGCCAAATATACATACAAATTTAACAGATAAATGATTTCTCATTTGATATTAGTTTGCTGGTTAACGTACTATTCGAAATGACAATATCACTATTAAATTTAAGTGAGTCACTATTAATGAACATTTTCATAGAAAGCTCTATTTTATTATGTATAGGTTAATATATAGAAGTTTAACCCTTCTTTGTATAATGGTGGAAATTTCCATCATAACCTATAATGCCCAAAAATTATATAAAAGAACAAGTTCACTTTAAGTTGATCGTGTTTGGATATCTTTTTAATGTCCATTGCATAAAAAGAAACATAGCTGTCAAAAATAAACAAGTGTCTTTATCAGTGAAACGAGCTTAAAGTTGTCTTATTCCGCTGTTTGTTGTAGTTGCAATAAACGTATGATTTCGTTTATAATTTTGTTTTATTATATTAGAGTTTCTATTGCTAAAAAATTGAAAATGAGTGGAAGAAAGGTTTGTAACACGTGTTTCTGTTATTTTCCTCTTTTATTTCTATCTAGTACTAAGCTAATGATCTAATTTTGGATGATGATGGAAATTTTTAGCATATTATTTTTTGCTAAATTTATACTATAAATATATATTAAGATTTTTTTAACCATTTTTCCTTTAATTTTGAACATGAATTATATCAACTTGATTAATTTCACCAATAAAGAAAAAATCATGCAAAGAAGGGTTAATACGCATGTTGTGCAAAGTACACAATTGAAAAAATTACAATATTATTTATAAACATACACAGCTTAATCATTAAATGATATTGAGATTGTAGGTGATATGGCACCTGGATAATTGTTTGGTTAATTGATATATTATTGACAGACGTACTTGCATTACAAATTTCATATCAAATTTAAGCAAATTTGCGTAAATTCATTATGAATTGAATTAGAACGTAAAATGTGGGCCCAGTTTTAGATATCTAAAGGCTTGTTATTTTCTGCTAGAAGTAAACAGGTTAAAATAACTAGAATTTAATGGAAATACTTCAAGATATATCTTAGCTTCATCACACCAACATTATTTCTATAATATTAATAAATTTATCGATATTGTCCGCCTTAATAATTTGGATTCTTTTTCATTCTTATTTGTGCAAGTTATAGCTTATACAATTAATAATTATCTTTCGTTATATCTAACTCAGAAATTGGTTTTTAAGTATAGAAAATTTATAAAAAAAAATTAATATGACTGCGAGTGCGCAGTAAGAAAAATGAAGTGAAATTTAAATTTGCGTATACATAAAATAACAGTATTTTCAAAATAAAGAAATATTAATAATTTTTTTATGTATATTTAATTAGTGTGTATTTAGGGCAAAATAGAAAATAAATAAATAAAAATAAGCTTTACTTACAACACTTTTTATCCAATAGTAAATAGGCAAACAGTATATTTACATTGTTAAATGCTTAATTTTTATCTATTTGCATTTTAATTAATTTTCGATATTACTTAAAAACTTCTAAATCCAAAACTATTAAATATATTTTAATTGAATAATTTAATTTTATATTATTTAACTTTAAAAGTGCAAGTTTGAAATTGTAAAATTATAGCTCTTAAATTCACTTTTAAAGTACTCCAACCCCTCATATGCCACACACAGTTCAATTTTAATTATATTACTTTAACAACTCCTGGGGTTAAAGAAACATATTAACTTGACTAATAGAGGAATGAGTTTACCGAGTCTAAGGCTCACCTTCTTTGCGTGAGTATGGGTGTCCCAATCCCGAGGTACCCAAGGATATTTACTCACTCTGTTTTTCCGATTTTCTATTTCTATTATTTTTTTATCTTTTACACCCCTCGACGGAAAGCGAGAGAGATCTCCATGAGTAGAAATTGAAATGGTCTCATATTCTATTTCTCAGACCACCTCAAAAGCAAAAAAGAAAAAAATACAAACGATGATATAAAACCTGTTCTGGATGACATCATTAATTCCATGGAACTGTCATGATTCTCGCAACAAAATATACCACATAAAATATATGATCCAAGAGATGCAGCATATGATTATCATAGCACTACAAGAGACTTACTTGAAAGCTAGCAATAAATTAAAAACTAAGCACTATAGCTTTACTAGAAAAGATTATCAAAATGGATCTGATTGAGCATCTGGAGGTGTTGCTCTCTTGATTTCCCATGACGTCAGCTCATCTGTAATCCTTTTACAAACAAGTTTATAAGCAGTAGCAGTTAGAATCATGTCATCTAATTTAATAAACATTTGTACGCTATACTTGCCCCTAAATACTAGAATTGATGACAAAGACTTTGACAAACTGGTGCAAGAGTACCAGCTCCATTTTCTATTGTTGGAGATTTTAATGGTCACAGTAAATTGTGGAGTAGTAAAAAAGTAAATCCTCGAGGTCATCAATTTGAAGAATTCATTCATACTTATAATCTTTGCCTACTTAACAAGGAAGAAGAAGCTTATTGTCATCAACGAATTAGAACTTCCCACTCCTTAGACACCCCGTGGATGGACGCCACTATATCTCATGTTAATCCTTTTGGAAATTTTAACAAATCAGACATAGAAAACTCGATTTTAAAACCTATTTTTAATGAACATTGATAATTTTACCATGGAAATCTCCAAGTCATGTGGAATGCGCATTTTTTTTTATTGAAGACCAAATATTTAATTATAAACTCCACCCCCTTTTATCTCTATTTCCTCATCTGAAATTACACCTGCTTATTTAGCACTTAAATGTATTGATATACACGGTATTCAAAAATATACACAGATTCTAAGAATCTTTTATTATCTTTGCAAAGTTCAACAGCTGGTAATACACTTGTAATAGAAATAAAAAAATATTCATAAACGCTTATGCTCAAAAAAAATTCGGGATTTTATTTTCATGGGTTCCATTTCATGTTAGTATTGGTGAAAACGAATGAACAATGCTGCAAAATCAGCTTCAAAATTCCTAACTTGACTAATTGCTTATGCTGACATAAAATATGTTGTTAATCATTTGTGTTACTGTCACTAGCAGGAAAAGTGGAATCGGTAAGCCAATATAAAACGAACTTTCTCTCAATAGAAGACAAAGTTTAAACGCGTTGTGATGTTATATTAACGAGTCTTCGAGTTGGACATACACGCCCAACACACAAATATTTACTCTTCTCAGAATCCCCTTCTCCAGAATGTAGCCATTGTGGTGAGAAACTAACTGTAAGACACATTTTGATTGACTGCACTGCTCTTAATCGATATCGGATGAAATTGTTTAATTCGAGTAACATTAATTTGGAATTTTACTGGGTGAAATTCCCCATCCAAATGTGTTCCTATATTTGAAAGACACTGAAGTTTTTAATATCTATATCTTTCATCTTTCGTAATTTCAAATATTTAATTGTTTAAATATCTATTTATTTCAGTAATTTATCTCAACATTTTTAATTAGTTCTTATCCACATAATTTTATCAAATATTAGTTTTAATTTTTGGCACAGCTTATCCCATCTGAGGACCTTTTCAATTAAAATCAAATCAAATCAATTACCGACATAAAGAGATCTCTCATGCCGGGTTATTCCACAAAACATTTTTTTTTACCATAATAAAATAAAATGGAAATGGGAGAAAATTTTTGATTGTTTAACATTTATAAGATACTAACTTTAACATTCTTGAGTAAAATTTCCATTAAAAAACCTGTTATTAATTCATTGGCTTAACCAAGTAAAAATATTCAATTTAATCAGCTGTTTTCCTTGTATTGCTTTTTAACAATTTTTCTTTATTGAATCAAGTATTTAAATTTCTTTAAATAAAAACGATAATTAGTAGCATTTGAATACCAAAATTAATTTAGCTCCACTCAAATTAAAATTATCGTTGATTAAGATTTATTTTTCTCGTTCCTTTAAAGTAGTACTCTCCATGTTTAAACTATTTTTACTTTTTACTAGAAATTTAACCATAGTTGATGTGATAAGATTTTGGGTTATTTTTAATAATGAAAATTATAATTTCAGTCCATAATAATGGAAAACTTTTGAGGATTTGAATACATGAACAGCAGATAGTAACATTTTAGTCTAATAATAAATATTTAGGCCTAAATTATTTTTGTATAATATTATAATTTCAGATATCTTGATCTTTAAATAAAAATCTAAATTTAAAATCAGTATATATGTTGATGCACAATGTTTATATCAATTAAATAGAAATTGAATTTATGTTTTCATGTAAAAAGTATTCATTATGTACATTATAATGCAAATGAAATTTATTTGAAAAAACTGAAATTTTTATTCTTCATAGGTAGAAAAAGTAATTAATTTTTATTAAAAATATTTTGAAAGGAAAATTATTTTTTTGGTTTTAAGGTGTAAAAAGCAATATTTTAATACAAAGTGCTTTCTATACTTCTAAAGAGTGTAGCATATTTTATTTTGAAGTTATTTTAATGCATTTTTCGGGTAATCTATTTACATTGAAAATTCTCGGCAAACATAATTCTACTTTCACTGAGATACATTTTAACTTTTAAAAACCAAAATAAAAGAAAATGCGATATAAATCATAGTCAAAACAGATTTTTCTACTTAAAATTTATTTTAGTTTCACTTATATCCACTTTAAGTGCATTCCGACGCTTATATCCAATTTAAATCTATATTTTACTGTAGCATTAAGTTACAAGACAACACTTTATAAATATTCTCTAGAGGCAGTTTTCCAGTTATATAAAAAGAAAATTTTCAACAATCATGTTCATTATTTTAATTTTTATACTGAATTTTTTGTATTTTTAAAAATTTTTAGTATATTTATATGTACGACTGTATAAAATCCATTTACTCAATTACCATATAGATAATTAAATATTTTTTTTATTTTATTTGAAAAAGTTATTTTAATAATTTTATTCCTATTCTTCATTAATGACAATTAATTTTTTTTTTATGTAATCCAAAAAAACATTTTTTTTTAATGTTTAAAATTTTAATTTCTAGTTATGAAGTAAACAATTCATGCGGCCTACTGTTATGAAAATAGAAATTACTTATTGAGGCTATATACAGTGGGTAAAAAAAGTCTCAGTACGCAGATACGAATGCAAATGAAAGTTTAATATGTCACACAAAATTCATAATGATAAAAATGAAAACT